>JAGYYJ010001154.1:0-68699 GCA_019671005.1 Hibiscus mutabilis | reverse complement strand
AATGTAAGACATAAATATGTCAAAGTCATACTAACGAGTTGGTTCAAGTACTAAACAATTTAGTATCACTTAAGTAGGTCTTGAGTTCGAGATGTTGTATATACAGAAAATTCTTGCTAGGAGATTCATCCACCAAAGTCATGTATACGTCGCATGTCGATCTAAATTAATTACAACAAAGCCTTGAAATCGAAAAGGCAACCCTAAAAACTATGTCAAGTCTTAAATATTATAATTTTTATAAAGTTAGATAATATTTTTAAATATGATTGTGATACGTGAATCTAACAAATAGTCTTAGTAAAAAAACAATGGTTATTTTAAAAGATTAGGGTTCAAGCAGGTTTCTCTACAAGATGTGTATAACTTATTAAATGATTAAAAATATATAAACATATATTACCTTGTATTCACTTTAAGACTATATAAATATAGGATTGTGATAGGTAAATATATATATATATTATTGCGTTATGATTATAAGAAATGTTTAATTTTATATGATAAAACTGAAATAAAGATTACAAATACACTTTATGTAGGAGGACATAATCTTCCAAGAATCTTTCAGAAATGCATAAAAATATAAAACTAATATTTAAAAATATATTCATATTCGATATATTTGAGTCTAAGTAATAACCAAAGAAAATAAATACAAGGTTAAATATATATTGGCACCTGGATTTGGCTTCATGTTACAATTTGGTACCTAAATTTTTTTTTTAGTATATTTAGATACTTGAATTTGACTGGTTAATTTAAATCGGTACATGAACTTCACTTATGGTCTAAATTGATACTTACGGTAATAATTTATTTAAATCAATTTGAACGTGAAACCAACTTTAGGTATAATCTTAAACTTAAAGCCAAGTTTAAGTAACTAATATCTATCTATCTATCTATATGTATAATATATAAAATTCGTACATAGAGAGAGGAGAAGGAAAAGTTGCTCATAATGAGTATAGAACTCACATCTTAAGGGAGATATGAGGGTATCAACTGAAAGCTTTTAACCATCTATTCTAGATTATTAGATATGTCTGATTAAAATCTTTAGGTTAATGTATGTTTTGGTCATGATTTTGGCTTTTAGATGTAATTTGGCTCTTGACTTTTTGTTAGGTGTAATTTGTTCCTTTATTTTAGCTTTGAGATGCAATTTAGCCGTTGCTTTTACTTTAATTTGTATTAGTCCTTAATTAAATATTTGAATTTGTATTAGAATTGTAATAGTAAAGATTAATCTTAACCTTTATATAAGTATTTATAATAGAAAACTATTATTTTAAAATTGTACATAAAATAGTCCAATTACATATTAAAGTCATGGCCAAATTGCACATCAAAAGCCAAAGTGAGGGGCCAAAAGATACACTAACCCAAAACCTTTTCATTATTACTAAAATTACGGATGAACAAAACTCGTCTCGAAAAAGTTAAATTTTTTTATTCGACTCAATTTTTTTAAAATAAAGTTTAAGTTATAAAATGATAGTTAAATAACTTGAAATTTTTAGTAATTTGTGAAACAATTTTCAAGTTTGAATCAAGTCCTTAAACTCTATCCAAAACTTGTACTCCAAATATGAAAAATATGAATATATATACGATTATTATCCATATACAGGCGGTGAAAACTTTTTGTTTCCACAAACACCTTAATTTTAGAGCTTATAGTTTTAGTTTAAGGTTTAGAGTTTTGTGGGTTTAGTGTAGGGGTTTAGAATTTAGGGTTCATGGTTAAAAATTAGGGTTTGTGGTTAGGTTTTAGGTTAATATGGTAAGTGTTTAGTTTTTAACATATAAATCCTAACTTCTAACCCTAAACCCAAAATACTATTAAAATTCATAAATTTAAAACTATTACATTTAAACCTTTAAATCTTAAACCCTAAACAAAATCTCAAGCCATAAAACTAAGACGTTTGTGTAAACAAAATTTCCACACTTGTGCATGGAATAATTACGCATATATATTAAATTGAAAAGTGAAAATAATTTAAATTGAAAATATCACGAGATACAGACGATAAAGGAAATTGAAAAGTGCCTACTCGTAGCCACCTGAAAATCTCGCCATCCTTTCCAATCCAAATTGTCTCTCTCTCGTTCATAACGAGAGCTTAAGCCTCAAGCCTTGTTTCTTCCAAAACCGCCCCAAATGGGAAAATACATTAAGAAGCCCAAAACGGCACCTGAAGTTGCCGTATCGGAACTCTCCCAGTCTCCCCTCGGGGTCCGGACCCGATCCAAAACGCTCGCCCTTCAACGCCAGAAGAAATTCTCCACTTCTCCGGCCACCGTTGTTTCGGCGCCGGCTAATGGAGCCGGCTCGTATCTCCAGCTGCGAAGTCGACGGTTAGAGAAGCCGCCGGTCGTGGTGCACCGCCATGATTCAAAGAAACACCAGCAGCAGAAACAGAAACAGGGGAGGAAGAAGGGGAGCTGCGGAAAAAAATCCTAACCCTAATTCAAATTCTAGGGCTCGGGTGAGTTGCGGGTCAAACCCTGTTGTGGAAAAGAAAACGGGTGGAAAAACTGGAAGAGAAGACTCAGTACAAGAAGAAAATGGAAATGATAATTCTATTAACTACACTAATATTAGCGTTGAAGCTTCTTTTGGAGATTGAAGCCAAAGAGAGGTTGGTTTTCTTCTTTTACTCTTGATTTAATCCTATTTAGTTCATTCGAAGTTTGGGTTATTATTATCATCATTGATTATTCCTTTTAATGATAAATTATTTAGGATTTGATGCTTTAATTTGGAAATAATTATACTTAATTTTTCTTAGAACCCAAGAAAAAGTAGAAACTTTTATTCCAGCTGAGTTATTGAGTTTGAATGTTTTAGGAAGAATTTCAATTACCATTTCATCTATTTCTGTTAAACTAGTGATTGGAGCATGTCAATGGTACGGACAAACGTTAAGAGTGCGAATTTTTATACTTAGTAAAACTAAATGAGAAGTTGAAATTCTAAGGGTGCGGGATTGGATTTTCATTATATAATACAAAGAAAATTTCTAAAATGTACGAGAATTTGAAATTTCAGGGTGCGATCGTCCTCTAGCACCCCTCGGTCATCCCTTCCATGGAAAAGGGGATTCAAACCAAAATGAAAACATGGAAAATCTTTCGTTTATACAAAGTCTCTTCTTGTTTTTTTTTTTTTTGTAGGGGCACTAGGGAATCGACTCCTTGCAGCTTGATAAGGGACTCAGAGAGTATTAGAACCCGGGTTCTACTACTAGGCCTACCAGCTCGGCAGATACTAACCGGAGAATACGGGCTTCGACGCGGCGACACGTCCCGGCATCGCATGAAATGGATGAGTTCTTCTCTCTCGCGGAAGTAGACCAGCAAAGACAATTCATTGAGAAGTACACTGTGTCTTTCACCCTGTTTCTCGATTCTACGATTGTTTGAAATTTTCGCGGAACTCTTGAGTATATCACTGTATTGTGGTTATGATCTGAGGAAATATGTGGGCTTGTTTGCAGGTACAACTTTGATCCCACGAAAGATAAGCCTCTCCCCGGACGTTATCAATGGGAGAAAGTGGATACCTAGGCACCATTAGTTGTCCATCAGGACTCGTGTTTCCTGCGACATCTTGGTTGTGATGGTGACGGTGTTAGTTCCCTTTTCCATCACACCTTATTTTTACTTGTAAAGAAAGGAGTAGGACTGTTAAAAAAAACGTGTCAACCAACGATCTGTAACATAACGACGGTAACGAATTACAAGAAAAAAAGAGATACGAATCGAAGTCCTTTGTCTAACAGATTTTCTGGGAAGGGAGATGTAGGTTAGAGTTTAATGACTTTAGGGTCAGTCAATTAGGTCATTTGATCTGGTACAGAATTTCTTTGTATTTTCCTTCCCTTGTTTGTCTATACTTACAATGATGGAACCTTTCTGAGACACTCTTTGGACTAAACATGATCCCTTTTCCTCATCTTTTCTATATAACCCTTACAACTTCGGTAATTCCGTCACTATGATCGGAAACGATATTGTTTCATTGAGTCCCGGCTGACTGCTTCTGTTAAACGGACCTCTCGTGTATGAGATGGCTGGTGGCATTAAAGTATTGGTGGGGGTAAGCTTTCTTTGTTGGTAATGTGCATTGAAAGGAACTGAGTATTCCATACACTGCACTTGTTTCTTTGGGAGAATTGTCAATTTGTACAGGGTTAAAGCTGAAAAAATGGAGGACAAAGGGATAAAGCATCTTTTAGTCCATGTAATTGGTACTTTTTCAATTTGACCCCTAATTTTTTTTTATCCATGACATGATTTCGAATTTAATAAGCATACAACAACGTTATGAACAGGAAAAGTTAAGCTGCCTTCCTTCCAAATATTGTCTTATGATTATGCAACCAAATTTAAGATTACAAGAGTCTTTTCATGGGACATACAAAAAATCATCGAAGATTAGCATAAATGAAACCCGGGTATTTTCCGGTCATCGGAGCACGGTCCAGATAGTTATAACTGAGGGAGCTTGATTATAGTGAGGCTAAATCAACCAAATTTTACCTAATAAAACACTATAGTCGGAAATGTGTTATTAACTCCTTCATATTCTCCCAATTGGTATATGATTTTGAAAAAAAATTATTCCTCAGGTAATGACCTTTTCTGTGAATCAACGTCGTAAAAAAGTGATTGAGATTATGATTGGTGGGACATCAATTAAATTTTTTTATATTGTTTTTAAAAAATCTCAATTTTTTTAAATTTTAATTAAACCCTATTTTTTAAAAAATTCTCATCAAACCTTTTGTTCTTAAAAAATTTTAATTAGAGGTACAACAACACACAAAAACTAAATATTTGTAAATGAAAATCGGGTTTGGGTGAAAAATCCATCCTATTCCTACCTCGTTGTCATCATCTATTCCTCATGAATCGAAATAAATAAATAGAATGAGGAGAATTAATTTGAACAATGTAAATTGAGAAAGGACTCAATCGTGTAAAAAGAAAAAGTTTCGAGGCTAATGTTTAAAATTTCAAGGTTTACAAAAAACGATTTCTTTCTCTCCAAGATAAGTGTATATTCTTATTTCCCTCTTCCATCAGATTTAGAGGGAAGAAAATTTGCTTTTTTCACCTAAATCTAATCAAACATTTCTCATTGTATTGTCTTATCTCTCCGTCGCCGCTTCCTCGTCGGCGTTTGTCTTCGAAACGTCACCGTTTCTCCTTTGCCGACGAAATACTGGAGACACTCTCTCTAATTTAACACTCTTTTTCTTTTTCTTTTTATTAACGAATAAATCCGAAAATTTAGAGAAAGTTAGGGTTTTTGATTTTGGGGAAGAATAAAAATGGCTGCTGCTGTGGCAACCATGGTCAGTTCGGCCGGAGGGTTACTGGCGATGCTTAACGAGAGCCATCCTCAGTTGAAATATCACGCTCTTTCTAATTTAATTAGTTTCGTTGACCAATTCTGGGCTGAGATCTCCACCAGCGTTCCTATCATGTAAGCATTTTTTTCTCTCTCTGGTACTTTCCTTTGTTTAGCTAGGTTTAGGTTTTGGTTGTTTTGATCTAATTGTTAGGTGGGAAATTTGAAGGAAACGAAGTAGAGAAAGTTCTTTTTGGTGTTTTGATTCAGTTACTATAGAAAACCCAGAATTTAGATTGAAATTCAGCAAGTGTGCAAATTTCAAATTTTGGTAAGCTTGGGTTGTTTTACTTGTTCGTGGAGATTTTGGCCTGTTTCAAACTTTCGATTTTCGAATTTTTACTTAGCTGGAAGAGGGTGAAAATTTGGATTCAACAGCTATATTGTGGCAATTCCGGGCAGGCCATAATTGATTACTTTAGTTAAGCTTTCTGTTTTGCATAAGTAAGTTTCGGGCTGGGAAGAACTAAAAGCAATCATTTTGTAACGTAGTTTATAGTTTGTTCACTTAGGAAATTGAACTTTTTAGTGAACGAAAACAATGGGGACACTGGTTTTTGAAGTTTTCCACTAGATCAAGTTTTATGTTCACTTTATTTGGGAAATTGCATATCCCTGATTTGCATTGGGGTGAGAATTAGGGATGGAGATGTTAGGTTTATCTTCACTTTTCTTTCAGCTTATTTAAATTTATTCTGGCAAGATTTATTACATTCATATATAGTTTGTTTAGGTTACATGGCCTGTAAATGGGAGTGATTCCAATTCAAAATAGTGTACTTAATGAGTTTTGGGTGTGGATACTGATCTTTTGCTTGTGTTTTTCAGAGAAAGCTTGTATGAAGATGAGGAATTTGGCCAGCATCAGAGACAACTTGCTGCATTACTTGTCTCGAAGGTCCTCTCTTGTCCATCTCAGTCTGCGTTCATTTGCAATTTTGCATATGCATGTTCATAACCAAATGCTTGTAACTAGCATAACTTCTGGAAACTGAACCAATGCCTTCCTTTAGTGAAGGGGAAAAATCTGCAGAACTTGATCTGCATCTTTTGCTCTTTCTGGACAAGTTTTCATAATTGACGTTACTGATTTAGCAAATGTTAGTAACCCAACAAAAGTAGTCCACTTTCGGAAGACTAACCAAAAAAACCTTGTTTAATATAATCTATTAGAGATCATGGAGTATCTCTCTCTCTATATATTTATATATATGTATGCATGTAAAAATATGTATATCATATATATATTTGTTATCGGATTTCATCGTGTTAAAAAAATGATGCTGTTTGATTTGTGGAACATGTTAGGACTGCTTTTACAATTTATAAATGAGATCTAATAGAAGTAGATGCCTTCTCTCTTATTGCTTTTATTTATTTAACTTTGGCCTTTAGACTTTCACTTATTTATTGTATGTTGTTATTTCCTTCAGGTCTTTTATTACTTGGGTGAACTCAATGATTCATTGTCTTATGCTCTTGGAGCTGACTCCCTATTTGATGTTTCTGAGGATTCTGACTATGTTCATACTCTCCTTTGTAAGGCCTTGATTCATTTGCTATATTTTGTTATCATTAACAACAAGTTGATTAATTGAAGTTTGTTAGTATGTCGGTTATGGTTGTATTTTGTTGAAATTGATTTATTAGGCAAGCCTAAACTTCTGTTTAGTGTTGATTACATTTATTTCAGTTGTTTTTATTGGATATTCCAAACAGCTGATGGGTTATGTTCTTAATTTTAGCCAAGGCAATAGATGAGTATGTCAGCCTTCGGTCAAAGGCAGCAGAATCAAGTGGTGAAGCAGAACAGGTTGACCCTAGATTGGAGGCCATTGTAGAGAGAATGCTGGAGAAGTATGTAGAATTTTCTTTCTTATCGTATGACATATATTGGGGTTTATCTTGCTATCTTACCATCTTTTTCATTTAGGTGTATCATGGATGGAAAATACCAACAAGCCATGGGAATTGCAATTGAGTGCCGGAGACTGGATAAACTTGAGGAAGCAATAACAAGGAGTGAAAATGTTCATGGGACTTTAGCATATTGCATCAATACCTCTCATTCGTTTGTGTATCGTCGAGAATATCGACAAGATGTACAGAGTTTCTTTTAGTACTTCATATAACATCTGTAGTTTGTATAAATTGCAAAGCCGGTGGTTTTTTTTTTGACAATTTTTATTATAAAAATTAATATTGCTTTATTAGTTGCTCTTTTATTGGATTTTGGTGCAACCTAGCAAATTCTGCAAGATCCTTAATGCTTTTGATCTTTGGTTCATGCAGGTGCTTCGGCTTCTTGTTAAAGTTTACGAAAAGCTTCCTTCTCCTGACTATTTGAGCATTTGTCAGTGTCTCATGTTCTTGTATGAACCTGAAGGTGTTGCAAATATATTGGAGAAACTTCTCCGTTCTGAAAATAAGGAGGATGCTCTTTTGGCTTTCCAAATCGCATTTGACCTTGTGGAGAATGAGCACCAGGCTTTTCTCTTAAACGTACGAGATCGCCTTTCACTTCCCAAATCTCTGCCTTCAGAATCCGTACAGCCAGGCTCCAGTGATCCTGCTCCTGCTCAAAATGAAAATTCTACTGCTCCAGAGGCTGTTCCGATGACAGATGGATCTGCTGTTCATGAGGCAGATCCTAAAGAAGTTATGTATACCGAGAGACTGACAAAAATCAAAGGAATTTTGTCTGGAGAGACATCTATCCAGTTGACTCTACAATTCTTGTTCAGTTACAACAAGTGAGGCATTGATTTATTTTGTGCTATCTTCCAGTGGAACTAAATTGTCAAGTTTCTTTATTATATTCACATTACAAGCTATTAACTGCTTCTCGTTTTCTTGTTTTAGATCTGATCTATTGATTTTGAAGACGATAAAACAGTCTGTCGAAACGAGGAATAGTGTTTGTCACAGTGCCACAATCTACGCTAATGCAATAATGCATGCTGGAACAACTGTAGATACGTTCCTCAGGGACAATCTGGTAAAGCTTGTCTTGCTGTATCTTTACTTTCACTCTTTTAGACTAGCGTATATATTGGGCATACTTAATTTTAAGACTCTGATTGTCAGGATTGGTTGAGTAGAGCCACCAATTGGGCCAAATTCAGTGCAACAGCTGGGCTTGGTGTTATTCACAGAGGACATTTGCAGCAGGGGAGGTCTCTGATGGCTCCATACCTGCCCCAAGGTGGGGCTGGTGGTGGGAGTCCATACTCTGAAGGTGGGGCTTTGTATGCTTTAGGTCTCATTCATGCCAATCACGGTGAAGGCATTAAGCAATTCCTTCGTGATAGCCTACGTGGGACTAATGTTGAGGTATATATTATTCCCTTGGTCTATGATAGCTTCCCTTTTTATTTCCAATAGACCTTCTTTAAGTGAAGAGAAACTGTTAAGTGCCAACTTACATCTACTCACAAGAATGCATGCTCATCTATTTGTTATTCCTTAGCTCTATCCGGTTTGTCCATAGTTGGACTTTCCAATTGTCGGACAAAATAGCATTACCTTAAGTAAATGAGAAATAAAATATAGTATACTCCTTATGCAGGTTATCCAACATGGTGCATGCTTAGGTCTTGGTTTGGCAGCTCTGGGAACTGCTGATGAAGAAATTTATGATGACATCAAAACTGTGCTTTATACTGACAGTGCTGTTGCTGGTGAAGCTGCTGGCATCAGTATGGGTTTGCTTATGGTTGGAACTGCTACTGAGAAAGCAAGCGAGATGCTTGCTTATGCACATGAGACACAGCATGAGAAAATTATAAGGTAAAGTTCAATTTTTTGTGATCTTGGTATTGAGCTGGGCTTTATTGCTGAAGTGGTCTACTGGTCTTTACTTGTGTTCTTCCCATATGGTTTCAGGGGTTTAGCATTAGGGATAGCTCTTACAGTTTATGGAAGGGAAGAAGAAGCAGATGCATTAATTGAGCAGATGACTCGGGATCAAGATCCAATACTACGTTATGGTGGTATGTATGCTCTAGCATTGGCCTATAGGGGAACTGCTAACAACAAGGCCATTCGTCAGCTGCTGCACTTTGCTGTATCGGATGTGAGTGATGATGTTAGGAGAACTGCTGTCTTAGCTCTGGGGTTTGTCCTTTACTCGGAGCCAGAGCAGGTAGGTGCCTCATCTGTGTTGGTGGGGTGTGATCTATATCTGTTTCACCTTTTACCCCATGGACCTTTGGGATCTGTCACTGGGCCATATGTATTTATGAGGATCTCACTGTTTTGCCTGTTCAATACTGCAGACTCCTCGAATTGTCTCCTTACTATCTGAGTCATACAACCCGCATGTTAGATATGGTGCGGCACTTGCAGTGGGCATTTCATGTGCTGGCACAGGATTGGGTGAGGCCATATCATTGCTAGAACCCTTAACATCAGATGTTGTTGATTTTGTTCGTCAAGGTGCCCTCATTGCGATGGCTATGGTCATGGTCCAGATCAATGAAGCCAATGATTCTCGTGTCGGAACATTCAGGTATGCTGTTATTATATCTTGTTCCTTTTCCTTTCATCTGGATGTGTAACTTAAGTGTTAGAAAGCACTCTAAAAATTATTAAAAATGATTTTTATAGTTATAGTTATAATTATAATTATAATTATTATGTTTTATAATAAATTGTGCGAATTTTAAAAAAATTCACGACCGCGACACCCGCAGTGACCGCAATAGCATCCGTTATGCCCGCAACCGCGATAAACGAGACGCAACTGAAAACGCGTCCGCAAACGATATTTAAATCCCTGGTAACTATTGTATGTATATGTTATTTAGCTAACTTCTTTTTATCTCCTTAAACTAGGCGGCAATTAGAAAAGATAATACTCGATAAACACGAAGACACAATGAGCAAGATGGGAGCAATCCTGGCCTCTGGAATCCTTGATGCTGGTGGGAGAAATGTAACCATGAGATTGCTTTCCAAGACAAAGCATGACAAAGTCACTGCGGTTGTTGGTCTTGCAGTTTTTAGCCAATTCTGGTATTGGTATCCCCTCATTTATTTTGCAAGCTTGTCGTTTTCGCCCACAGCTTTTATTGGACTGAACTACGACCTGAAGGTTCCAAAATTTGAGTTCTTATCGCATGCAAAACCTTCGCTTTTTGAGTATCCAAAACCAACTACTGTCCCCACCACTACATCCGCTGTTAAACTTCCAACTGCGGTCCTATCAACTTCGGCAAAGGCTAAAGCTAGGGCTAAGAAAGAGGCAGAACAAAAAGCGAATGCTGAGAAATCAACTGGAGCCGAACCCTCATCTGCTGCCGCAAATACCGGAAAAGGGAAATCATCTAGTGAGAAGGATGAGGAAGCCATGCAGGTAAGATTTATGAAGTTATCTGAAATTTTGTGGCTAAATCTATATGGTCCGTTTGAACACTATTTAAATCTTTCATCTTTTATGGTTTAGATCATAAAATTTATCATCTAAAACGTCGGTGTTACGGAGGCTTAGTGGACTGGCCATCATTTCGATTACTTGGCGGTCTAATTATAATTTCAGAATATTAGAATTTGCTGCAACTTGTAATTGGGTTCTATTGCGGTTGGACCTTAATTTCATTACGATGAAATATCTCTTCACGTGCATTGTTGCTTACATTATGATTATTTATATTGGACAGGTTGATAACCCTCCGGAGAAGAAATCCGAGCCTGAGCCATCATTTGAAATTTTGACCAACCCAGCAAGAGTGGTTCCTGCTCAGGAGAAGTTCATCAAGTTTTTGGAAGACAGCCGATACGTGCCTGTGAAGTCGGCACCATCCGGGTTTGTTCTTCTCAGCGACCTGCGCCCCAACGAACCGGAGGTGCTCTCTCTAACAGATTCACTCACATCTGCAGCATCCCCAGCCAGTGGCTCATCTGCAGCTGCAGGACAACAGAGTTCTTCATCAGCCATGGCAGTTGATGACGAACCTCAGCCTCCTCAGGCATTCGAGTACACATCCTGATTTCACCGGATTCCGGAACTAAAATGAGGGCAACAATACTTTTATACATGAGCAGTGCCTTTTCACATTACAGCTCTCTGATCTAGAGTGAAAAACTAGGAGAAGTTTTGCTCGATTCCCATCCTCGATGTGGGGAGTTTCCGAGCAATTTGTTTTGCATGCTTAAATCCCACGATATCTTATTCGATTCGTTTCTGGGGTTATCTTGATTTCCCTTTTCGGGCTTGAGTTTGCATTTTAAAGGATGTTGTTCCCTTTTATCATGTGTTTTTATTCCTTTGGGAAGATAACTGTATACATGAATGATCAAACAATTATCATTTCAAAAATAGGGTTGACAGATTTGGTTGAGCTATAGATAAGAAAGTTTGATTTGGTTGTACACATTTCAAAAATAGGGATAAAACAACTTTTAGTCCCTGAACTTGACAGATTTTCTAACTTAGTCCTTGAATATTGATTCGGTTCATATTAGTTGAAAATTTTCCTTTTGATGATATATCACTCTAAGATTGTATTATCAAAAACAAAGTTCAGAGATCATGTTGAGAAAACTTACCATATTTATTAGGGATAAGCATTCGATCGAGTCGAGTAAAAAATTTTGAGTTGGTCGATTTGACGAGTCATATTTTATAACTCAAATTTTATTTGAAATTTTTTGAGCCGTGTCAAGTCAAGTTGAGTTTCTGTTCAAATTTAATTGTAAATATTTATAATGTTATGATACTAATGGTTTCGATTTAAACAACCTTTTAAAACCATATACAATATACATATATATATATAGACATGTTTTTTATATATGATATATATATATTATGCAAAGTTGAGCGACTACACTCGGACATAAAAAAGTTATCTACTAACTAAAACTTTGAAGTTATTCGAGTTTATTTTATAATTCAAATTTTATTTAATTTTTTCTTAATAAAATTTATAAAATTAAAGTTCGAATCAAATGAAATAAAAAAGAATCCATTTTTTTAGTCGAATCGAATTTTGTTCGCTCAATATTCATGAACCGAAAGTTGTTTTATCCCTTACTAGACATTAGGTCTGTCCAAGAGTAATTGGGCCATAAAAATCTATCTTTTAAAACCCAAAACCCAATTCTACCCAGAAAAAGAAAAGCCGAACCCTAAAAACCCTAATCAGGAATCGATATATTTTCGTTACAATAGCAGTTGCAGTGGCACCAGCAGGCGGCCTAAGCTATCAAGCAAAGAATACAAACAAGAAGAGATGGTTTCAGGGTCTGGGATCTGCGCCAAGAGGGTGGTGGTCGATGCAAGGCACCACATGCTCGGAAGGCTAGCTTCCATTTTAGCCAAGGAATTGCTGAACGGCCAAAAGGTTGTCGTCGTTCGATGCGAAGAGATCTGTATGTCCGGTGGTCTGGTCCGGCAGAAGATGAAGTACATGAGGTTCTTGAGGAAGCGAATGAACACTAAGCCTTCCCATGGCCCCATCCACTTCCGTGCTCCTTCTAAGATCCTCTGGCGTACCATTCGTGGGTAATTTCTCTTTTTAGCTTCCTCCATCTCTTTCCTTTGATTTGATTTTTGATTTTTGATGTTCTTGTTCTTCAATGTTTTCAATGAAAAGGGATTTTGGGTTTGTTGTTTAGAGTTTATTCTTAACTTATGGATGGATTTTAGGTTAGTTTTATTGTTTGGTTGTTGGATTTTCTATTTCCTCGTTGTTGTTTGGTTCTTGGGAAAGTATATTAAAGAAATGCTTAAGATTATTACCATAAGATCTATGAATCAATGCTGTAGAAGAATGGTATTTTCCTTAATCATAAATATGAAGTATGATCTCTGCTTTGGTTGTGAATTGTAATGTACTTTAATGTTCCTTATTGGTATTGGTATCTGTTTTGTTTTTTAGGATGATTCCCCACAAGACCAAGCGCGGAGCAGCGGCTCTTGCTCGATTGAAGGTGTATGAGGGGGTTCCATCTCCTTATGATAAGACGAAGAGGATGGTTATTCCAGATGCTCTCAAGTGAGTTTAGAAACAGTCTGACTTTTTTATTTTGTTTTGTGGACTTTAGATTTTGTTGTTTCAATGACTAGTTATGTTCAATGTTTTTGTTGCTCTTTTGGCTTTTAAATTAGGGTTTTGAGGCTTCAGAAGGGACACAAGTACTGCTTGTTGGGCAAGCTCTCGTCTGAGGTTGGGTGGAACCACTATGACACTATCAAGGTGAAGATTGGTTACCCTGTTTGAGTTTTTGAATACGACTTACTTCGGAGT
This sequence comes from Hibiscus mutabilis, assembly GCA_019671005.1. Lineage (NCBI taxonomy): Eukaryota > Viridiplantae > Streptophyta > Magnoliopsida > Malvales > Malvaceae > Hibiscus > Hibiscus mutabilis. The sequence continues at coordinate 55,019 of JAGYYJ010001154.1, read as the reverse complement.
TGTTTATATGTGTGTATATACATATTTGTGATCATAGTTCTTCCATACATTATTCATTTCAAGGCCGTGCTTGTTTTTTGTTTCAAATTTATCAGCTCTTTCATTACCATAAGCTAAATGCTTACTTGGTGAACACTTCAATCTGTTGATTAACTTAGTCTTATTATTTACTCCGGTTTTGGTTTAGAACAATTTACTTTTTTGTGCCTAGTAAAATTCCATAAGGTTATTATATCCGTGAGTCTTTTTGTTATGCGATTTTGAACTGGTTTGCACCTTTTTTTTGTAATGTATACAACTATCTACACCTTTGGACTTCAAGTTTATAACATCTTTTAACTTCCGGTTGCACCATTCTTCCAGGAGCTTGAGAGGAAGAGGAAGGAGAGAGCTCAAGTGGCATACGAGAGAAGGAAGCAACTTGCAAAACTTAGGGTTAAGGCCGAGAAGGTTGCGGAGGAGAAGCTTGGTGCCCAGTTGGAAGTCATTGCTCCTATCAAGTATTGATTCAAGGGCAGTCATAATGATAGCGTTAAGTTTAATGCATTTTGATATATCGTCTTTTTCCGCAGCTTAATCGTAATCTTTTCAAGATGTTATGCTGTATACCTCTTAGTATCTTTTGGTTGAGAAACACTTTCTGGTTTCTAGTTTCTTTTTTTATGTTTAATGTTTTCAGGGTTTGATCTTGATTACTAGAACTGAGAGTCTACTAGTTTTCCAATTGAGAAAATGACTATTAGCCATTTGCTATTTTGCAAATACCCTTTTTAGTTTGGTTATGAGTGTGGTGAGTTAAATTCGATTCAACTTGAAAAAACTGTTTTTTTCCCTTCAAATTTTGGGTTAATTGAATCAAATTCTTTGGGTTTTAAAATTGAATATTTAGGTTTTTATGTTCGAGTCGAGTTGAATTTTACAGTTTATTAGTTTACCAACTTACCAAGCCGCTATGGGTCTTCCCTTTCAAGTGATAGAAAAAGATTTAGTTTTTTTAATAAAGATAATCAATAGTATAGTAAATACATTCTATATCATTTAGTTGTCTTTGATTACAAATTGGTCATTTTCTAAAAATGTATTTGAATCACCAAATATTTTGTTACAAAAATGTCCTTTTGTTCTTAAAATTAAAATATGGTATGTTATAATAATAAGCTAAGCTCCAAAATTTATGTATTTTATAAATTTAATCCAAATTTAAAATAATTCAATAATTGTAATGTTTTATACTTAAAAAATATTGACATTGCATATTTTGACGTAATTTTTACACGGTTATCCGATTTGATAATCAGCGATTGGAATGGCTTGACAAATATAATTTTTTTGGGTATTGGGTTTAATCAATTTAATAATCAAAAAATAAAATAGTTTGACAGATTTAATTATTTTGCGATTGGACAATTGATAAGTTAATTAAATAAATCAATTGATAAGTTAAATAAATTTATAATGATCAGTTTTCTTATTAATGTATAAATTTTAAAAACTAAAATTATTATTATACTAAGTTATAATAAATGAATGTTTTAATTCTAAAAATGGAATTAATTTGTTCATACTAAAATTTTAATTTAGCGAATAAACTATTTTTTTTAAATATCACGTTAAACATATTTGTACAATACAATAGATACATATTATAGATCTTGTAAATAAGCTCAATGAAAACTGTATGGACTTACAATATATGCTAATCTTATATGGTAAAATATATTAAATAGAGTTATATTTTGATACAAGCTATGTAAAAAAATATTTATACAACTCTTCATATTTAAGTTATAAAAACTAAAACTTAAATACATTGCCCTAACACCCTAAAACAAAAACCTTAAACCCCAAACTCTAAATTATAACCATAAACCTTAAATTCTACACCATACCCACCTAAATCTCTAAACCCTAAAATTGAAAGGCTTTGATAAACTTTATATATTAAAATTAAACCTGCCAAACTTGACTCGATAACCGAAAACCGAACCGATTTATCCGAACCGAGACCATATATTGATCCGAACAAGATGACCCAAACGTGACCTGAAACCCGAAATGAACCGATCCGAATTCTAGAAGAACCGATATTGACCCGTAACCGACTTGACCCGAACCGATTTGACCTGAACCAATTTTCACCCGAACCGAAAGTAACCCGAAATTAATTTGCTCAAAACTGATCTAAACCGAACATCAACCTGATTTTAACCCGAAATAATATATGTTTTATTATCTTTTGTATTATAATAGTACTAATTAATCACTACATTTGATAAAAGTATGAGGGAAAAGTAGGAGGGAAAGTAAAATTCTAATATACATATTCTAGTCAATTACAAAGAAATGAGGGAAGTAGGAGGGGCCGGGAAACTAGGAGGGAAAAGTAAAATCCTAATATACATATTCTAGTCAAATTGGATGATATATATACAAATATACTCGAGTCAAATTTTTAGGTAATATTTCAAAATGCTCATCATATGTGCAATTATGGTCTAAGGTTTGATTCCATGCCCATAAAATTGTCTCTCTTTTTTATGTATTTTGAAAATATAAAAAAATTATCATACTAAAAACCAGCATCGAATATGAAAATAAAAAAATATAGTTATAGGATTGGATCGGGATTCATTAGGTTCAGGTAGGGATGTAAAAAGTCAATTCGACTTGCAAAATCGATCAAACCGACTTGAGTCAAAACTACTTGTGACCTGAGGTGGTGGTGATCCGAAATCGATTCGAGTCTGAACTGGTGTTGACCTGAATCCGAGTTGGACCTGAAATTTTTTTATCTGAACCCGACATGCACCCGACCTGAGAACGATCTGAACCCGAATTCAACCTGATAATGTGATAATTGAACCCGACCTACATCTGACCTAATATGAATCCAAACCCAAGATTAACCTGGTAAATAACTGATATTACCCGACCTGTTATCAACCTGACCTATTATGAACCTGATCTGTAATTGATTCAACTTGTAAATGATCTGACTTGTTATTAAACTGATATGATATTTACCTAACTTGGTATTTATTTGACTTGTAATAACTAATAAGTTATGATTGTTGAATTTATTATATTATAGTGTGACAAAATACATCTTCACAATTTAAGGTACACAATTAATTATGATCATTAAATTAACATGTTTACTTTTTATGTTTATAAATTATAGTATATAAAAATATTTAAAAGTTTTATTAAATCTTTAAATGCTGCCAACATGATTCCTTAAGGTTTGTGGTTTATGATTTATGGTTTAATATTAATAGTTTATGGTTTAGTTTAGTGTTATTGGTCTATGGGATTAATTTTGTTTCCTTAACGTTTGTGGTTTAGTGTTTAGTTTAAGGTTCTTGGTTTGTGATTAATTTGGATTCCTTAAGGTTCACGGTTTAGTATCAATGGTTTATGGTTTAGCTCATGGTTATTAGTTTATGAGATTAATTTCGATTCTTTAAGGTTTATGGTTCTGTGTTTAGTATTAACTATTTATGGTTTAGTTTAGGGTTATTGATTTACGAGATTAATTCCAATTCAACTAGCCAAATTATGCATTTGAATTTATTAATAATGCTCATATTTTTTATATCTTGTATGGATTCGAATCCCGGTATGAAAATGTAATACCTCTTATTTAATCAAAAAATATTTAAAACAAAGCTTCATTTCTACAATTGAACTAAATTAAAGTTTCAACTTTTATGTGTACAATTACATGTTTATATCCAAATCAAAATTTTGTGTATAATTATTTTAAATCAAAATTAATAATAATAATATTATTATTATTAATGTTCGAATTGAATTAACTTATAAAACTTAGGATCTAATTGAGATAAATTAAAACCTATAAACATAAATTACAGACATAATTAAAATAATTCTAAAACTAAATGTGGAATTTCAATTAAATTAATTTAAATTTGGACTTAATTGAATTAAATTAAAATCTAAAAGTAAAAATTTAGGACTTAAATGAAAAAAATCTAAAGTTAGAAGGGTTAAAAAATAATTTCCCCTAACCTAAAAATCACGCTGCTCTTCCTCCTCTCCCTTTCGTTTCAATTAAAAAGGGAAAAAACATAATAATTGGTTTAAAAAAATAGGGAAACGGACAAGAGCTACCCTTTTATTTTAATAAAAAAAAGGAAAAAACATAGTAATTGATTAAAAAAGATAGGGTAACGGATAGAATTATGGAGGGAAAAAACCTCCTATTTGTACACGTTTTAAAAAAAGCCTCTCTGCCTTTCATTTGGCGCCCAATTTTGTTGCTTAGTGATTAATTATCCTTTAGGTCCTCACTCGTTTAAATTTTTTTATTTTAGTCATAATATTCACTTTTAAATTTTAGTTTAATTCAATTTAGTCACAATTATATATATTTTAAACTGTACATATTTCGGCATCCTAAGGGATGTTTTGGTCATATTAACCCCTAAAAATTTATTTTTATCCAAAATTTACCCACAATTACCAGACCGAAGTCTATTTGTACACGTAAGACCCGACTTGAATGTGGCCTGACCTGAAGTCCAACCGAACCTGAATTAACCCGTTAATTAACTGATTCAGACCCGAACTGTTTTGATCTGAACTGAAACTTACCCGACCTGAAATTAACCCGACCCGAACCCGAACTCAATCTGATTTGAAATCAACTAGACAATAACCCGAATTTGAGTCGACCCGTACCCGACCTGATCCGAGTCAGACCATTAAATTGACCTAACATAAATCCGATTTGACCTGACCTGACATAACCTGACCTGAAACCTGAACGTTTACCTGATTTCACATCCCTAGGTTCAGGTTAAGTGATTAATACCAATGATGGTTGATTTTGAAACATTGAATGATTGGAACTAAACCTAAATGATAATATTAACAAATAAAAAGACATGTTTTTACCAGAATATATGATTAATTCTTTATATAATATACACGATTAGATTCACACCCAAGTCCAACTCAAAATCGAATTGGCCCAAAATTTAAAGATTGACTCGACCCGAACGATCTGATATCGACCCGACTCGAAAACGTCCGATCCGATATTGACCTGACCCAAAAACAACCGATCCGATATTGACCCGACCCAAAAACAACCGATCCGATATTGACCCGACCCAAAAACAACCGATCCGATATTGACCCGAATCATCATAGAACCAAACTAAAATTCGAACCAGACCTGAATCGATCGATCCGAAACTAAACCGAATACAGTCAAACCCGAAACGATCCGAACCGAAACCGAACCGAACGACCCGTTTGCCACCTCTAATTAAAATATTTTCCTATTAAATAAGAGAAATATATTAAAAAAATTATCTAACAAAGTAAACATATATATTAAAAATTAGTGAATTTGATAATTTATGCGCTTAAAAAACAACTTAATTAGGAAATCGATATTAATAAGAGAAATAGCAAGAGAAAACCCTAGAACAATACGTAGAGTATGGTGAGCTAACGTAAACTTATAGGACCATGTAAGCTCAAATATGATGAAAAAATAAAATAAAATAAAGGGCAGACAGAAATTGTTGGGTCGAAAAAGTTAGTCTTTGTTCATATACTTGGTTATAGTAGTTGAGAAAATTGAGAGAACTATTAATGACAGTAGGTGAAATTATTATGAAAAACAATATAGAATTATGTATATAATATGATTATAGATATATAAAATGATAATGACAATAAACAATCGTACAATAAAAGAGACTCAGATTTTACGTGAAAAAAATTAAAATAAAATTTTACATAAAAAATTTAAAACAAATTGAATAATATTGTATTTATATTTTCGCGGCTCACACAACTTTGCGACGATTAAATCTAACCCTAATATGAAATATTTATTTATATGTTACATGATTACATAAGGCAGAATAATTTATATTCGTATTTTGAATCAATAAAAGAATTAATGTGCATTATTCAAAAGAAATTCATTTTATTCTTGGATTGAAATCATTTTATATTAATTTTCTTTATTTTCCTTGTAGACATGCACAAGATTCTCCATGATTAATTGAATATAAATATATTATTTAATGTATTTATATCTGATACATCGGAGGTGAAAATAGAAACAAGCGTCTTAGTTTTAAGGTTTAAAAACTCAGTTTAAAGTGTAGGGGTTTAAAATTTAGGGTTTAATATTATAATTTAGGGTTTATGTTTTATGGTAATACGTTGAGGATTTATGTTTTAACTTATAAACCCTAAATTTTAAACTACTAAACATAAACCCCTAAACCCTATATCTTAGACTGAGTCCATAAACCATAGAATTATTCTATCACCAGTGTATCAAATAATTGTCCTTATTTAATTAGCCCTCACCAAGCTCCATGATTTATAACATTTTCCTCAATTACCTCTTTAACCTAATTTTGATAACATGGTTTTGTCCTAATTTTCTTTTGGATGTTTTACATTATTATGTAATATTAGTTTCATAATGCATTAAAACAAAATAAAAGCAAAAAAGTTAAAAGACAGAATCGAATTAGAACAAAATCATAAGAAAAAATATTTCTGATATCTTTCCATAACAAAAAAGTTGACTTTCCAGTCCCCCCCCTCCAATCAATCAACAGTTTTCTCCTTTAAAAATCTTTTTTTTTTCTGATTCCCACCTTAAATTACAAACACCTCTTCCATTTCTTCCCCACATCTTCTTCTCTTTAGCATGTTTTTTTTCTTACACTAACTAAAAGGCTTGAAGATGTCACCGTTTCACTGCATTTACACTCTTTCCATCCTTTTCCTGCTGAGTTTTGAACAAATATCGGCGAAATGTAAAACGGTGACGGTCGATCAGTCCGGCCGGGGGGATTTTTTCACTATTCAATCTGCCATAAACTCCATTCCATCAGATAATGGCTACTGGCATTGCATCAATGTTAATCCGGGCACTTACAGGTAAATATAGAGGTAGCGGTACCGGTTGAAATTGTTATAGCAAAAAATAGTGGTTTACGCTTTACAATGAATTTAAGAGCATATGTTATGTCTGCGCCTGCGATAAAATGACGTGATCGGAATTATATAAAAATATTTTGTATACAGGGAGAATGTGGAAATCCCATATGATAAGCCATATATTATTATCAAAGGTTCTGGCCAAAAGAAAACTAAGGTGGTTTGGAATCAGCCATATTTGCAAGCACCAACTTTCAGTTCTTTAGCTGATAATATTATTGTCAAGTCCATGAGTTTTGTGGTAAGCAAATCAATCGTTTCGTTTTCCCTTTGTTTCTTTGATTTTGTATAATTTAATGTTCTTTAATTTTCTTACATGAAAATGGATATGGAAATGAATAGAATTCATACAACGGTCCCAGTAGCAAGAACTCCAGGGTTCCGGCCGTGGCGGCAATGGTTAACGGCGACAAGACTTTCTTCTACCGCTGCGGGTTCTCGAGTGTTCAGGACACGCTGTGGGATGCCACCGGCCGGCATTACTTCAAGAAATGCCACATCGAAGGTGCCGTGGATTTCATCTTCGGTAACGGACAGTCTATCTACGAGGTGATCTTATCGGTTATCGGATTTAAATAACGAACGCAACATGACGTAACGAGTAATTGTTAAATGTTAATTACGTTTTTTGTAGGATTGTTCTATACGTTTTCTTGGGGAACTGTTAGAGCCGGGGCTTGCCGGTTTCATCACAGCACAAGGAAGGAACAACCCCTACGAATCGAATGGTTTTGTTTTCAAGAACTGCAATATCTACGGTCGAGGGACGACGTTCCTCGGCCGGCCCTGGAGAGATTTTTCTAGGGTCTTATTCTATAATTGCAGATTCTCAAAAGTTGTTCATCCTAGTGGTTGGGACGCTTGGAACTGCGTCGGCAAAGAGTACGTGTCTTGTGTCTTGGTTTCTTTTTATGTAGAGTTCGAATATCGACATTTGCAACTTATTTCCTGTACTAAAACATAGTTTCTTTGCTTTCATGGTGTAGGCAACATTTGACTTTTGCCGAGTACCAGAACTACGGGCCTGGTGCGAACACGTCGAGGAGGGTGAAATGGATGAAAAAGCTGAATGCTCGAACCGTGTCGGAGCTGACCAGCTTGTCATTCATCGACGATGATGGCTGGTTCCAAAGCATGCCGGTTATGTATTTTTAGGGTTTTTTTATGTCATTGTGATGGATTGTTTGTTTGTTGGTCATGTTTTGTAATATCATAATTTTTTAGTATCTTCACTCTTTATGTCTTAAAATCTTTTGTTTGGTTGATTTTGATGTGAATCCATATAAGTTATGGTTGGACTAGAATTGGTTACGAGAGTTCATGGTATTGGTCTCTTCGTTTCGAGTTAGATTGAGTTTTACTTTTGAGATACTATTGTATAATCGAATGAAAATGTAATTATTTTTCTGATAATATTATGTAAGGAATTTTAATTCCTCAAATATGTTTGATTGTTGTTTCGTGCCTTGTTTGATAGTAGAAATTGAAAAGTGTAATTATAGATGTGTAGTTACTAGTTAGACCAATTCTCACCCGTCCCCCTAATAATCGAAGAGTGTAATTAGTATAATTGCCCAATTTAATGTGACTTACAAATTACGACTAGATATGCGACTATGTAATTACACCAAAATCCAATACATGATGGCGTTTTATAACGTGCCCTTAAAGTTTAAAGAGTTAATTGTATTATATGTCCCTAAACTTTTATCATCATTTTAAATTGGTCCTTAAACTATTAAATGTTGCAGTTTCACCCCTAAACTATGACCCTCATTCTAAATTGTCCTTCTAACTTTTAAATGTTCTGATTTCATCTTCAAATTATTGTTTACTCCGCATCATATTATTACACAATACACATCAATATTTACATGACAGTTAATCATTTTTATAATGATTTTATTAACATGTGATATGATTAACATTTACTACCAACGAGCGTTGGGTGCATTGGTAAGGCACATTGCACTTTCAAGGGGAGTACGCGAGTTCAAAGATTATAAACGATATTGTTGGGAGAGGCAGCCTCGCACCCCGAACATGGATCGTAAGACTGATATGCATATTACCAAAAAAAACATTTATTGATAATTTGGAGACGAAATTAGAATCTTCAAAAGTTTGAAGATCAATTTAGAATAAGGTCATAGTTTGAAGATGACATTGGAACATTTAAAATTTTAGAGACTAATTTAAAATGAGGGTCATACTTTAATAAAATATAGCTATGATAGGTTTCAAAATTTTCCTACCTAAATATTCTGTTTGCAATTGATTACTTCTAAAAGCAAATTATTTTTGGTACGAAGTTAGGATTTGGAGATGGAGGCAAAAACATAAATATTAAAATATGGTAAATTCATAATTAATTTAATTTTTTTAAAAAAATATAAAAAAGTAAAGATAAAAAAATTCCGGGCGTGGTGGACAAGATCCCCTCCCAATATTAACGTGGCTTCGTCTATGTTTGTACCCGGCTCGAGTCATGAGTTGACTCATCATCTCATGTAAATTTAGTATTTATTACAACCATATTTAAAGTATTATATATTTTTATAAATTTGTACATATTAAAAACGTGTGCCGTATATTGATATAATTATACACTTATATATACTAATATTAATTTTGTGTGTTATATTTTAATTATAAAATTTTATATATATAATTTATATTATATAATCATATTGTATTTTCGAACCAATCCCTGATTTTGGGACCACTTCTATGTGAATAGAGTATAGGGGAAAAGAAAAGAAGAAAAGGGTTTGTACGAGATATTTGTTTCTTACAAGTTAGAGCTTTTCACCAATTTGGGACGGTTTGGTGGACCGTCGTTAGAAAATAAAATAAAAATTAAATAAACAAATAAGCTACACCAACTTTATCCAAATTAATTTGCCAAGTGTTTCTCTTCAATGCATTTTTTTAATTTTTTTCATTAACCAAAAAGATATTTAGGGTTTAAGTTTACTTAAATTCAGGACTTTTAATAATATATATTAAAATGGTTAAAATCTAATAATTATAACTTTCAAACCATTTTATTTCAATGTAATTTAATAATTATTTATATTTTTAAGCATGATTAAAATCTCAAAAATCAAAAAATACAAAGTTACATAAATCTTAAATAATAAATTATATAAATATACCTTGGGAATAATATTATTTATTTAATAAAAAGTAATCGTAAAAAAAGCCTAAAAAGTAAAAAAAAAAGTTTTAGTAATATTTGTTGTGATGTCATTTCATTTCATAGTACTACTCTCACACTGCAATCAAACACAAAGGTTGTAATTCTCCACAACACGACACAGAGTAAAACAAATGCAACCCTACTCCTTGGAAAAATATTCTTTACTTTTTCTATCAAAATGGTCATCCTCAGCCTTCCCCCACCTTCTTCCTTTTCCTTTCTTAGAGATGTAGAGGCCATTAGTACAAAACTCGAATTAAATCCGAAACCGAAGATCTATTTGATTTAATTTTCTCAATTATATCAAGAGCTTGACAAAATGAACGCATCTCATTCATTAAATCATTTTAAATTGAATCGAAATTACTGATTTGAAACGATCTAAAAATGATTTTCGACTATCACTCATAAAACAAAATCTTTCCTGATAATTCATATATCCATAATTCATGGACAAAATTAGAATATTTAAAAGTTTAATGATAAATTTAGAATGAAGGACTTAGTTTGAAGATAAATTTGAACTGTTCAAAAGTTTGAGACCAATTTAAAATAAAATTCGTAGTAAAAGGATGAAATTAGAATATTCTAAAAATTTAGATATTAATTTAAAATAAAATTCATAATTCGAGGACATTTGATGAAATTAACTAAAATAATTGAAAGTGAAAGACAAAGAGACAACAAGGCATCGCTGTCTTAAGTCTAAACCTCTGCAATGCTTCTAAATTTACTCACTTCGCTTTTATAATCTATATCTGTATAAGATTTCGGGGCTCCGTGCCCCGACCCGAAAGGCGAAGAAAACCAAACACTCATATGCTCCTTATTGATTCTTGGCCCTGCATTTTCCATCACTTTCCTGGGAAAAAAAGGAAGCAGTTTCAGAAGAAATGTACACTGGTATTCGGTCGTTACCGTTGAATGGAAGTGTGGAAGATTATCAAGGGTCGTTTGACGCCACCAACTTGCCCGGCGACCCTTGTTTGGTCCTAACAACGGATCCGAAGCCCCGACTCCGATGGACGGCTGAGCTTCACGAACGCTTCGTTGATGCTGTTACTCAACTTGGCGGCCCTGACAGTGAGTTTTCTTTTCTGGGTTATTTAAATATTGAGCTTATTTTCATCTTATTGGACAATAATGAATTGTTTTAATGTTAATTGAAGTTTTCAAAGTGTTTTTAGTGGGATTTTGAATGATGGGTCGATTTCACACTCTAATGCTTTTAGTTCTTAAAATGTGGATCGGCTTTTCTGGAGTTTTTGCTTTAGCTCTTTGGTTTAGGGTTGTATACAAATTACACATATATATATATATATATATATATATATGTGTGTGTGTGTGTGTGTGTATAAATGTATGTAATTTGTATTGTTGGGGTGTTTGATGAATAGTTATTTTTATAGGCTAAGTTGAAGGGATTAAAATGAGTGTTAATTTGACTTTTCTGGATGAATAAGATATGTTGTTACCATGTTCTTCATATCAGCTTTGATTTACAATCATTTCGATTGTTAATGCCGTTGAACATCAGTTGAAAATCAATCATTGCATGTAGGAATGTTAATCTCGTTTCTCTCGAGAAGATATCAGCCAATCCTATATTCTTTTACATCTTAGTTTACGATTCGATTGGAAGGGACTTTCTTCTTATGCAGAACATATATATGCATAAATAGGTAGACATCGACTTGGCTCATTCATCGAGCTCAGTTTTGTTTTCATTTTAATCTTCTAATACCATTTTCTGGTTATACAATTCTCTGGTAATTTTCGAATTTGTGTGCGCACTATATATTTCTGGGGTACTTCTCCAATGATTAAATACAACAACCAAGAGGACAGAACTTGTTTCGGAACCATGATGTTTCTTTTTTGGAAGGAACCATTTATGTTATTTTTGTCAGGATACTTTTGTTGGAAGACAAAATTGAGCAGCTATCGTGCTTTGTCCTGGTCTGGGAAGAATATTCTCGGTGCTTATTAAGACAAACATTGCTTGTAAGAAATATTGTGCTAGCATCATACCGTGATGTTCCTTCTCTCTGAACATGTAACTGTCTTTAATGTAATGCTCAAGCATGCATATTCGATTGTTAATGCCGTTGAACATCAGTTGAAAATCAATCATTGCATGTAGGAATGTTAATCTCATTTCTCTCGAGAAGATATCAGCCAATCCTATATTCTTTTACATCTTAGTTTACGATTCGATTGGAAGGGACTTTCTTCTTATGCAGAACATATATATGCATAAATAGGTAGACATCGACTTGGCTCATTCATCGAGCTCAGTTTTGTTTTCATTTTAATCTTCTAATACCATTTTCTGGTTATACGATTCTCTGGTAATTTTCGAATTTGTGTGCGCACTATATATTTCTGGGGTACTTCTCCAATGATTAATTAAATACTTCCAATGATAAAATACAACAACCAAGAGAACAGAACTTGTTTCGGAACCATGATTTTTTTTTGGAAGGAACCATTTATGTCATTTTTGTCAGGATACTTTTGTTGGAAGACAAAATTGAGCAACTATCATGCTTTGTCCTGGTCTGGGAAGAATATTCTCGGTGCTTATTAAGACAAACATTGCTTGTAAGAAATATTGTGCTAGCATCATACCGTGATGTTCATTCCTTCTCTCTGAACACGTAACTGTCTTTAATGTAATGCTCAAGCATGCCGCGGGTTAAATGGATCTCTAGCACATTTTTGTTCGTCTAATGTGGATTTCTAATGATACTGCTGATCCACATGCTGTAATTGTAGTAATGATGCTCGTGGATGCGAGGTCACAAAATGGAGGAAAAGAGTACCGAAGTAGTTGCTTTTGTGAGTGATTTGGGACGAGTCTCAATGTAGTAAAATACTATCTTATAAATAACAAACTACGAAATTATGAGTGGTTTTGTGATGGCAGAATGGCAACCACCTATCCCTTAGGCCTTTAATGTCCGTCTGTTAAATGTTCCTTCTGGCATCCTTTTATTAGGTTGAGGCTTACCACTGCTGAGGCAAATCAGGCTTCGTATGCATCCAAGCTTTGGCTTAAATGCAACCAAAGGTGTAGATGATTGATGCACAAACTTCTGTAACTATGATTGTTCGTATGATGCTCTAATATGGTGACTTAGCCAGAGCGATAATATGTGCTCGTCTGTTTGAATACCGGAGTGATTTTATGTGAACCGAACCTAGCTGATTGTTAACGTCCAGGATATGTCCTATATTCTCTTGCATTTTGTTTAAATTATAAATTTTGATGTTGCTCACTTGTTTTGTCTTGATATGCATTGCAGAAGCAACTCCAAAGACTATCATGAGAACAATGGGAGTAAAAGGCCTTACCCTCTATCACTTGAAATCTCATCTTCAGGTTTGTAATTATTGTCATATCTTTATTGATTGTTAACTGAAGTTGTTCCGTGCTGTCATGTCTTAAGCCTTTCTCTTTCTATGTCGAATATGGATCTCCGTTTGCAACAAGACTTACCAGAATCTAAGTCACTTGGACTCTGGTGTCAGTGTCGGATACGAGTATATTAATTTTTTTTAAAGTTTTTCCATGTGATTGGATGGTCCTTGGAGGATCATACCCTAATACGGATATTCCCAAATATATCTGGGACACAAGTATTTCAAGAATAATGAAGACTCGTAACAACATAAACCAGAATTAATAAGCTTAACATGTGTTTACAGTGCACCATTAATATATGCATGTGTTTGTGTTCGAAGGAATGGTCTTTGCCACCTAAGCTATTTGAAATTCTAACAATTTATATTTTCTACTTCTACTTAACATGCCCTTTACTTGCAGAAATACCGGATGGGGAGGCAATCTTGCAAGGAATCAACCGATAATTCTAAGGATGGTAAGCTTCTTTGTCTCTTTAAAGTGTGGTTTCTTAGAGTTCGTGCCTTTGATGTGCTTATGAGTCATGTTCGAGCACCGAATTTTGTCAATCTTTCTTTGCATTTAACCTCTTCTCAATTGTTTTTCTTGTCTGCCACATCTATGTATTATATGCGGTTCTCGATGGAGGTCCTGAGAATTCTCGTGTTAAGTAAGAGATGCTGAGATAGTAGTTATCATATTCTTAGTTGACTGATAACCAGATGTTTTGTTGGTGTTTCAGCTTCTTGTGTCGCAGAAAGTCAGGACACTGGTTCATCGACAACAACATTGTCGAAAATCATAGCTCAAGAGTTGAATGAGTATGTTATTTCTTCTCTTGTTTCACGATCTCGTTACTTTCCCGGGCTTTGGATTAATGCTGAACTTCATCTTCCGCACAGTGGTTACCACGTTACCGAAGCTCTTAGAGTACAAATGGAAGTGCAACGAAGACTACATGAACAGTTAGAGGTCGGTTATAGTTGCCTCGACTCTTCTTGGTAGTTAGTTGTACGGTTAATCATAAACATGTATATCATTGACTTCTTTGCTGTCTGGGAAATCTTGTTAATGCATGATTTTTTTCCGTATCCTTACGGTTTCACTTTGCAGGTACAACATCGTGTTCAACTTCGGATTGAAGCTCAAAGCAAATACCTACAGTCAATACTTGAGAAAGCCTGTAAAGCTATGACTGATCAGGCCGCTGCTTCCGCCAGTCTTGAAGCTGCCAGAGAAGAGCTTTCTGAACTGGCGATCAAGGTTTCCAACGATTGTCAAGGGATGGTCCCTCTCGATAACATAAAATTGCCTTCCTTACCCGAACTTGCTGCAGCTTTAGAGAATAAAGCTATGGCTTCAAATACGCCAGCCCGACTCGGTAAAAGCTGCTTGACTTCGATCGGGAGTCCCATTTTGCAGACTGTTTTGCAGACCGGTGATAGGAAGAAGAGGCAAAGACCCGTGCTTGGTAATGGTGACCCTTTATCTTTGGATAGCCATTTAAGGCCAGAAATAGAGTGGGTGATGCCTAATAGTAATATTAGTTAGTTTGAAGGACATTTCCATCTTAGAAATGTGACCTTTATTTCTCTTTATTATTTTATTTTGGTAATCTTAATGTATTTTTATCTTTTATCAATTGTATCATCAATGGTATGTTTTCCAAGAGCATATCCTTTGTTGATTGAATTTAGACTGGTATCGATCATGCTTAAGTATTCAATGCCTTTCGATTTATGGGTTGAGGATTTATGGGTTGAGAAGGGTCTGAATAGTATAGACATTGATGTAAAATATCAAAATCCAGATTAATTGTCCATAAATGCTCACTTTTAAATTAAAGGATCAGTTTGCACAAATCTGAAACTGTAAGGGGCCCAAGAGGTGATTTTACCAATAATTTATATTGCTCGGAAACGTAATCGAACCTTTAAGTAAACATTTGCTCCTAAAACGAAAACATTTAAACATCGATCAAAATGAATAAAAAATAGGAAGTTGACAAATAACATTGCAATCTTTCTCCTTTCAAATTCTTCATCGACTCAATGATCAACCTCCGTCGAGTTTCCCATTGAGTCGATCAATAACCAGCTCTGCGGAGGCCGAGTTACCCAGTTTGAAAAGCGCTCTCCCTTTTTTAATCGATGGCATGCGATGCCATAAATTCATGGACATTCATTGGCCTACTGGGTGTTTTCCTTAATCTTTTCATAGCATATATATTGCTCTGTGGATCAGCCGTTGCTTATCTGGCTTAAAAAATTCTGGGTTTATTCGGACTGCCCTTGCCTTTTTCATGTAATGGACTGTTTAGGTACTCAAATATGTCCAATCCATGTTATTGAACGACCCATCATTTGTGAAAAAGCTCTCATTTAATTCAATCTGGAACGGCTTTCATCAAGGAGGAGGAGAAGGAGAAGGAGAAGACGGCAATCATGGCCAATCGAATTCCGAGAAATGGCGAAAGGGCAACTTTGAAATAGGAGGGGAAGCATCTTCTAGTTCATGGCATGAGAAGAAGAACATTGGTGGAGTTGAAAAATGAAGCTTAGTGTCGATTCCTGAGGGGATAAAAGCTGGACATAGGAGGCGTAAGAGAGCTGCTATTAATTCTAAAGGTGATTATCATCTTTTGTAAAACTCTTCTTTTGATTTGTTTCTGTTGCTTTTTTGTGTTGGTTATGTTGGAATTTCATCTTGAATATCGTTTGGATGATAGGAATATGTCTAGAATTGGCACTGGCTTGCATCTTGATGATAATTAATTATTGTAGCATTAGCTTCCCGAAACCTTTTGAATACAATCTAATGGACTAGTGATGAATTAAACAAGTGTGTTTTGTATATGCAATAAGCTAATGTTGCTCTGACTCTTCGTCTTTTTGAAATATCCGTATCCGATGCATATTCGGACATAAATATGGAGATATGAGTATGACCCTCCAACAATCCTCACACCCGAGTTCGAGTAACATAGGCAGCAAGTAATAAGTTACGGTTGTAAATGAAGCTGCTGACCATATTCATGACCATAGGTTGTTTAGTTGAGGATTTGCCTAAGACAATTGAGACCGATTAGATTCTCGAAACCTTTACGATCTAATGGACTAGTGAGGATCAAAACAAATGTGTTTTGTGTATGCAATAAAATAATGTTGCTGTGGGTCTTCGTTTGCTTTGAAATATCCTTATCCGATGCATATTTGGACATGGATATTGGGATATGACCATAGGCTGCAAGTGTTATGGTTGTAAGTGAAGCTGTTGGCCATATTCATGACGATAGACGAAGGTTTTAGCGTTGCTTCTTCCGAAGTTGTAGATTGTTTCTAATGCAATGGTGTCCTGTTTTTTAACTTGTATTCCTCATTTCACATGCTAATAACACATCTGGTTATGTAATTTAGATGGCAAGGAAAGCTTGAAAGAAATCAGATTGGTTAAACAACGGTCTACAAGTTTCGAAATTGATGAAGACTCTTTTGCTGTGGCTAAGAAGGAATTAGCAGTCGTTGAGTCCCAGTGCGGTGGTGACAAAAACGTGATTAGAGTTATAGAACAAGCTCTGGACGAAGAGCATGCTGGTCGTACTGCTCTGTACTTTGAGCTCGAGAATGAGAGACTAGCTGCTTGTACTGCTGCGGATGAGGCTATGGCAATGATACTGAACTTGCAAGAGGAGAAGGCGACCATTGAAATGGAAGCTAAACAATATCTGCGAATGATAGAAGAGAAAACCGCCTTTGATGCTGAAGAAATGAACATTCTGAAAGAGATTTAAGAAGAGAACGGGAAAAACTTTTCCTGGAGAAGGAAGTCGAAGCTTACAAGCAAATGTTTTTCAACAAAGATCAGTTGGATTCGGATGTATATGACATGGCAGCTTCACAGGAACAAATGACTTCAAATGAGGAGCCACTGAGCCAGTGCTAATGTTTGAGCAGATCCCTCAATCTATGGGAAAGAAGTGTGGGATCACATCTATCGTGTCATCAAATCGATCTCTCGATTTTGGGAAAGAGTTACCAATTCCAGGACTCGGCGAAAATGCTGGCTCTGGACGAAGAGCATGCTGGTCGTACTGCTCTGTACGTTGAGCTCGAGAATGAGAGACTTGCTGCTTGTACTGCTGCGGATGAGGCTATGGCAATGATACTGCGCTTGCAAGAGGAGAAGGCGACCATTGAAATGGAAGCTAAACAATATCTGAGAATGATAGAAGAGTAAACCGCCTTTGATGCTGAAGAAATGAACATTCTGAAAGAGATTTAAGAAGAGAACGGGAAAAACTTTTCCTGGAGAAGGAAGTCGAAGCTTACAAGCAAATGTTTTTCGACAAAGATCAGTTGGATTCGGATGTATATGACATGGCAGCTTCACAGGAACAAATGACTTCAAACGAGGAGCTACTGAGCCAGTGCTAATGTTTGAGCAGATCCCTCAATCTATGGGAGAGAAGTGTGGGATCATATCTATCGTGTCATCAAATCGATCTCTTGATTTTGGGAAAGAGTTACCAATTCCAGGACTCGGTGAAAATGCTGGCTCTATGAATTCTACCACTGAAAATAAACACATACGTCCATCGAAAAATGATTATGAGATTAATGAAGGTAGAGAAAATAGAAAGGAAAACAAATCGATTACCTCAAACTCACCTAAAACTTGTGATTATCCGATTCCAACCAGTGATGGATCAGAAACTGAGATTGGTAGGAAAAGAAACAGTTCAGACAGATTTGGTTGGTTACCACCAATTGCTCCTTCAAGTGTCAAATCTTTGCCTTCAATTTCTCGTGGAAATTCCATGCCTGCTTTCGATTATGAAAAGTTTAAAATTGACAATGAAGTCGAGATGCTTAGAGAAAGGCTAAGGATTATACAGCAGGGAAGAGAAAAGCTCAACATCCCTACAGGGCCCAAGGAAAGGGAACAATCTCAGATGCAAATAATGGAAAATGTTGCAAGTCAACTTTGACAGATATGACAATTATCGGTACCTTGGAAGGCTTTGCCACAGGCATCTTTGCCCCCTCCATCCTCTAAGGTGCTGTATTACTCTACTCATCGTCAAAATCTACGACGCACTTTGTTTTGCATGATTACTTCTTCTTGCAGTAGGCATTTCTAGGATAATAAACCAGAATGATGGTCCCTGTTACGTGACTCTTCGCTGGTCCACAATGCCTTAATCGAGAGCTTATCTGGGATGTCGATGATCTTTTAACCAATGTTTTGATCTGACTTTGAACAATATTCGTACTTTGACGTAGATGTTGATTTCTAGAAGATACAAAATCTGTTTTCCCATGTCATTCGCCTTCTTGAAATATCATATTACAATAGCGTTTTCAAGATTATTCTTGTCTGCTTCGTTACTATGGCATTTAGGCATTATACCTTGATAGAAAGATAACTGTGAGTCGATATGTTAATTCACTACCTTTTGGAGCTAATCCGAAAGCAACTTGATTGCTTGCTCGAGCTGCATGATTTCAGGTTATGCCAAAGAAAAGATATCGACGCGGTGCTCCTTTAGCAGTGATGAAAAGCATTTAAAAGAGATAATAGAATTTACTGAATTTCGATAAACGAGATGAGCTAGATAATTCGATTGGTTGGATCCATTTGGTACCAAGCTGATATCTTCGAATGGTTTCGATCTCAACTTCTCTATGATTGCACAAGTAAGCTGTCTGCAGAAACTTTTTACATTCAAAGAAATATAAATTGAAAGGATATACATGTTAGTTTCATCGTATTGTTGTAGAATCCGCTTTTGACTACTCGGTATCTCTTTAGGTTCCTGAAATAAATGAGCTTCCATCGATCACACTTCACCCAACCGCCACTTGGACTTATAAATTCTGGGTTTAAAGTGCTCGATCAGCGTTTCATTGAGGTTACTATATGTAGTAATATCTTCAAACAATGTATTGTAAACGATGAATGAAGCTGTGGATTATTATACCGAATACGAAGTTATTACTACAATGATATAAATTCTGGGTTTTCACTATATATTGATTGATTCTGTTGGCTGTTTGTGGTTACAAACTACTGAACTCTAAGTTTCATGCTGTTAGAGGATCCTTTATGATCATATTATTATATGTCGGACACAAATGTCATACTCGAGATTCAAATCCAAACCTCTGCATCTTTCATCGTATTTTGAATCTAATAGATTTCTTTGTATAAAACAAAAATTCGAAACAAACATACCTGATCATATATGAAAAATATCACAGTTTTTTTTCATTCAAATGAATGGAAAATCAAGGTGAAAAATGTCATGAATCAGAGACCAACAGAGCATCCCATATCATATCCATGTCCAAGGAAGGCAACCTACTCAACTGTACATCATCAACATCCGGCGACAAAACCTCCACACTTTTTGCCGAATTCCAGTCCAAGCCCGAAACTTCCTCCGCCGCCGGCTTTGATATCATTGTTGACGGATCGAGACTGGACTTTTGCGATATCGCCTGCAACTTAGCTTCGAGAAGTGCAGCAGTGTTTCCATTCAAAGAATTGGCCATCACTTGATCCTTAAGGTCCGGAAAATTCAAGTGTGCATATTCTCCACGCAATATGTAAGCCGCTGTATCGTAAGCGATGGCGGCTTCTTCCGCGGTCTCGAAAGTCCCTAACCAAACCCGAGTTCGGTTTCTCGGTAGCCGTATTTCGGCCACCCATTTCCCCCAATGCCTCTGCCTTACACCTCGGAATAGTTTCCCGGGCGACGAATAGCCCTTCTGGTGCTGGCTCTGAAATCTTCGACCAGCTCCACCGTGTTTCATGGGTTGTGTCTTGGTTGTGCTGAGCCAATAGTCATTGAAGCCTTTACTGGATCGATGATTTTTTAAGCTTTGATTGATTCCAAACCATTGTTGAGGCACCTGCAATGGTTGGTTTTCGATAACCGAATCGACGACTGGTTTCAATGGACCGAACACAATCGGTTTTGGCGAAAGCAACGTGGCCGCCACCGACGGAGAAGCTTTGTTAACATCAGAAACTGGAAGTAAAGGTGATGATGATGATGAATCCCAAATGTTTGGATTGTTCAAAAATGGTGAAGCTGCTGGGATTCCATAACTAAAAGATGGCCATTCCTTGTTCATGAAGGTTTCCATTTTAGGAAACTGATCATCCAAACTCATGATTTAGGCCAGAATTCACAACAAATGAAAGAGATGAGAAATGATGCAAATGAAACTACTATGATTTATATATAAGCTTTAATCCAATGGTTTAAGGAAATATATATATATATATATATATACACACGTAGCATCGGCTTAATTAGTATAGTTTTAAACCCTTCCGTAATTCACTGTCAGAATAATATTTTTTGATTATTAACCTCGTTAAAAAATCTCCCTAAATATAAATAGAAGATAAAGAATATACTCGGTTTACTTTACAAATCAAACGAGAAAATCTCGACTATAAAGTAAAATAAAATAAAATTAACCAAACTAATAACTGACGTCGGCGGCTCAGTGAACTCATGACTTTCAAACGGAAGCTTTCAAGCGAAATGGGTTAAGGCATCCGCCATCTTGTTGCTTTCCCGACAAACTACTGCTAACTTAATCTCCCAATTTTTATTAAGAAGAGTCATAATATGCTGAACAATTGATGGTCGAAACTGTTCGTGCCCACGCTCCTTCAAGATCCGAATTGCCTGGGAGCAATCAGATTCCACACGGAGGCGGCTAATGCCTAGTTCCCATACTAGACAGAATAATATTTTAAAAATTCAACCACTGAAGATACATATTTATTCGAGGGTAACTACTGCATGTACAAATAATTATACCAACATGGTTGGTGGAATCATACCAGATCGACTGATAAGACTAATTGAACTGAAAATCGATAATACGACGGTTTGCACTAGTGAGACAAAACAAAAAAATTATTGAATGCGATATGAACTGTTAAAAACGAAGAATATGACTCAACCAATCAAGTCGATCGAACCAATTGAACCAAAAGCTAATGACCAAATTGATTCAGCCACAAATCCAACTAAAGTTATTTATATTTAAAATACCGAAACTAAAGTCAATCAAGTATCATGAATTGAATAGTTTGATAATAGGTGGAACACAATGTGGACTGCCATGCCTCCCACAAAAGTATAAAAAATATATGGTAAAATTGTTCTCTGAACCCTCAAAATATGTGATTCATTTCTAATTTTTTAATTTTTTTAAAAATAAATAACTTTCTCAATAAGTAATGTTGAATTCCGCCAATAACTTATACAACAATGATTTCCCACCAATAAACTTTAGCAAAAGATCATAGAAAATCTAATCTTGTACAACTAATTGTACTAACCAATTATATAATTAAATATAGAGTTATATTTTAGTACACATGCTGTATAAAAAAAATTACACAACCCTTCATATTTAACTATAAAATCTAAAACTTAAATTCTTAACCCTAAACTCTAAATTCTAATCATAAACACTAAATTCTACACCATATAACTTAAACCCTAAACTCTAACCTAAATCTATAAACCCTAAAATTTACACAAACTTATGTATCAAAGTATTATATATATATATATATATAAATCATCGTGACTTTCCACCAATAGAATAAACCCGAAAAGAAATGGAAAATTAAGATTGGAATTGCACTTTCTTGTGTTTATTTTATTCGACCAAACGCATGATCATGAATGTGGTTTTAATCTTAATATTATCATTTTGATTAGTTTAATGATGTCGATGATAAGACAAAAGTAATTAGAGGTTCTATGGGGCCCACAATGGAATCTATGAGGCTGAATTAGATTGATGGAAAGAACGTGCCAAAACGTGCAAGCGGCGAGCCAATTATGACCTGCCACGCGTTAACAAGTTTGTGGCCGTGAATTGCTTACCACAAATTAATTTTAGTTTATAAAACGTGAGGTTAATTATGAATTTATGATGTTAGGTAAAAGATTAGAACTACGATGATTATAATTTTTTCGCATTTTACATGTCGTACCAATAATTTTATTATAAATATATTATTAATAAAATATAAATAATTAATAAAATAAAAAAAATCATCAATACATATATAAAATTATCGTTAAGGTTTTTTGCTATTATGTTTTTTTTTTCACTTTCGATTTATAATTTTAACTCATTTAAATAAAACAACTAAAAATCATTGCGTAAGATTAAAGATCTACTTACAGATCGTTTTATCCCTCTATTTGTGATCATCCATTGAATAATTTTATATAAATATATTTTTATATAAAAAAGTTTGCCAATTATAAGTTTTAAATTTGTGCGTAACTCGTTACATGCTAATCGATTATAAGTTTAATAATATAATGATGTTTAAATAAAAAGAATATTAAAATGTTATTCATAATTTTTTGTATTTATAACATCCTACTTCTTTGATTTTTTATTTCAATGTCATTTTTTTATATTTTATAATCATCATTTAATAATGTTGTATGCAAGCAAATAATAATATAAAATGATCTGAACGTTCGAAATTAAATTATACATTAAGAGTAAAAAACATATAATAGCGAAAGTCTATATTTTACTTATTTATTTTCAATTGTACACTTAATATTGTCGTAAAACGTTAATAAAATGTTGGTCGTCAATCGACCATCAAAAAAAATTATTGAAAACGAAAGAAATATTATGGTTTAATTTTTAAAAAAATTATAATTATAAAAAAATAACAAACTATGAGTGAGGTTTCATTACACCTATTTATATTTACAATAATTATTGTATTCGCAAGTTTTAGAAAACTGAGTTGTAATTCCTAAAAAAACGACTCACGAGGCTAATTAGACGGGCGAAAGGATTTGTTGAAAAGTGTAAATGTCAAACCAATTAGGCTCTTCCACGTGTCGAATTATGTGGTCGTGAGTTGTTGACCACAAATTTAATTCATTTTATAAACATGAGATTAACATAATGTTATATAAAAGGTCGACGGAAACTATAATCAAATTAAATTATCAATTGATCCAACTAAAAAAATGTTAGATTCTCCGAGTAAGGTTAAAAGTTCAAATTTTAGATGAGTCGTTAACTCATGTAATCTAGTTTTTTTTATGTTTTTTAGGTTTAGAGATTGAACTAATGAATGAAATATTAATGGTCTCTCTGTCAGTCATCGGTCAATCCGTTCGTTCGTCTGTTTTTAGATTGTTTGTCTTTAGTTCGTCAGTCGGTCCGTCGATACGATCGTCCGTTCGCTCGTCCATCCCTCGATCGATCTGTTCGTCGATTAATCGATCCTTTCATCAGTCCGTCCTTCAATCAATCGATCCTTCCGTCAGTCGGACGGTCCATCCATCCATCCATATATATAACTAAAACTCATTAATTTAGCAAAACAAGTGCTTCATGTCTGCCTAACTCAACAACTAAGCTTCTGTAAGAATATGAATTTAAAATGGATGGACATGAAACCCTAATGTGTAAATGATTGGGATCCTAAATAACAAAGATTGATTCTAGTCATATAAATTTGTGTAAATCAGATAAAACTGGTAGGGTCACTCGTATGTATGATGGTACATGAGCCTTTTTTCTGAACATCTTGAAGTTGCACCTCTCTCTTCTCTTTTCCGTGCTTCAATCCGGCACTTCCTACACCTGAGATAGAAACAAACCCTGCAAATAATAAGAACGAAAACTACCGGGAAGGAGCAGAAACATGTTACTCGAGTTCGGGTGTTTCATATACAAGCATGTGTGCTAGATATATGTATTTGGAGTGTCAATCGGGCACGAGTGAAGGATACGTGTACTCCAAGAAAAAACAGAGTCAAGCAACATAGGGGCATATTATAGAGCTCGTACTGTCCAAACTCATAATAGAGGAAAGGAATGTAGATGTTTTTCTTTTCATGGTTCTCACAGAAAGCTATGGTTAATGTTTACCTACATTCAGTTGTTTATGCAGCAAGTCATCGCTACTGCCTCGGTTTTCTTTTCCTATGGAATGGATCTTAAATTAAAAGCTTAGTTACCTTGAGTTCAACTGGGGCACCGATCTGGCTGTCGTACAATGTAAATTACATCTGCACCTAAAGAGTAGTGGTCCTGATTACGGTACCAAATCCACAAGGCATGAGTCTGGTTTTTCACCTGTAAGCCACAGGACTGCCCATCAGAAATCAAATACCTACTCGCAGATGTTTCGACTTGGTCGATTTTATAGTAAATGTAGTTAATGCCTTGGAATATTTTGAAGGCTTGCTAGATTTCGATTTTATACATGAAACTCTGTTCAAATGTATTGATACAAACTGAACTTCAATGGTCATGCTCCAATTTTGTAGGCTTCTTCAGGATAAAAATAATTGAACATACAAATATCGGACACATATCCGTACCTGATACGTGAGTAACAGTGTGTGTGTGTGTGTATGCGTGTGAGAGAGATAGTGTGTGTAGTACCTCAAGAATCCCATAGCCAAAGCTACTTTCTCTATAAGCACTGTATTCAGGCTGTTCGTTCCAGCAGAAATTACCAGCTGCCGGACCCGATGTAAAATTGAATCCGCAAAAGCCACCCATAGATCCATCTGTGATGTTGGAGGGAACTGGACAATTTCCAGGTTCATCAGCATGCTCAAGTGTTAAATTCTTTTCGCTTCCACCACTACCAACAGCGATATGAACCGGACCACACGGATCAAGCGTGTAGTTATATACTCGGTTTGACCTCTCATAGGCATTCACCTGATTCATTGTCAAGAATATTTTATCTCAGCTCATTTAAAGCATGAAACGGATAAATCAGGGAAGGAATGTTTTAACTGGCAACTCGAAGAACCGAATAAGAAGTCCATTAACATCAATGGTTTTATCTCTAGTGTACATATGTGTGTGTGTGTGTGTATATATATATATATATATTCTTACTTGTCCATTGAAAACAATATCAACTCCATGTTGATATAGCAATTCTTCCATTTCCACTCTCATACACTCTGCTTCTCTATAATGTTCCTTGTAGGTACTGTACCAGGGAGGACTCCAAGTAGCTATCAACCATGGTGTCACACTTCGGTTGATGTTATTCAGGTCTCGTTCCAGCCATTTATACTGATCGGCTGCAATCGACAGAGCAAGGTACTCTAACATGATTGATGGACGAAAAAAAAGACCATATACAAAGAAGGGAAAATAAGGAAAAAGGGTGGTTGATGACTTTACATGATTTATCATTGGGAACATATGCACCAAGCATCAGGAAATGTATTCCGCCAGCATCAAAAGAGTAGTACAATGTCGACCCACTTTCATCGCATGGAAATGCAAATCGAGAACTATAAGCAGTGAATGTCTGATTATCAGCTTGTTTTTCAATCTCATGCTCCCCTTCTATCACCATTGTTGGAACAGTAGCTGTTAGAATCTGCATAAACCTGCAAACAAATACCCCCACCTTCAATATTTCAACTTGACAGGATAGAGCGAAGGAACTATTAGGTAATCAAGCAAAGTATTGGAGCTTTACCTTCCCCAATAGTCCCAACGAGGCTGGAATGTTTCTCGGAGAGGAGTTTGTGCAGATGAGCAATTTTGACAGCCAGACAAAGCTCCATCGGTACGATATAAGTCGGCGAAACTTAAATCCCCAACCAATAAAGCAAGATCGGGATGATTGGCTACCATGTGACTAATCGTTGTGCTAGTGTTGTAAGTAAGACCGAGGCCTCCAACCACCGCTATTCTGCTCGGATAGTCCTCAGGCGGGGAAGGCATTGTTCTAAAATAATGAACATCACTCATCGTTTCATTAGGATCTCCACATTGATATTCATACATAGTATCAGGTTCCAACCCTGCAGAAACAAATGAAAATAGTAATGTCGAAACTAACCGAAAAGATTCAAGATTATATTTATATGCAACTGAATGCACATGTCCCCTTCCCCTTCATACATGAAGGACTAATATTATGTTAAAAATTGCTTGACTTTGAGAACAAACTGCACATGAATTCGATAACGGATAAACGAAACAGAATAGACTATAGCTGATGAGCTTTGTGATTGAAAACCGAACAAAACACTCGAAAAGCATAAAAAAGTGCATAGTTCTAGTATCAATAAGAATGTACCTGTGACAAGAACATGGTGTATAATCCCAGAAGTGTAGTTCTCTAGTCCTTCATTAGGATATTGTTGACTGTAAACAAATGAAGTGCCTGTAGCTTGATTATTCCGACCGGATTCGTAGACTCCATATTGAACAACACTGGCTACACTTTGAGGATCCAATGGTTCTACATCATCACCAATTTGAAATTCCCCTGAATTCGTAAAAAAGCAAATGCCATAAGCAACTCTAGGAAAGACACAAAAAAACAAAACCCAAATCTCAAAACAGAACATCAGTTGGGACCATAATGGCAAGAACATTACTTGTTTGTAAAAATTGAAGCTTTTTTTAAACCAAATATTACATAGTAGAAAGAATCAACTTAGAACTCTACCAGTGATCCAAGAAACCCAAACTGAGCTGGAGTTTGAAGAGAGAGAAAGTGAGATTTGTTGAGGCTGAAACTCAATCGTTGGCCTTAAAAAAGGATTCTTGTTAACAGGCAAGGTTGTAACTTTACCAACAATGCTGTAATTTACAGGCACAGACACTGGCTTGAAGGGTCCTTCAAGGGTTGTTGGGAATCGCCCATCAACTACAACAAATATAAAGCTTAGCAGAATCAAACAATATGGGAGTATCCTGTTTAAAGACTCCATAGCCAAAACCATTTCTGGGTTTTCTCTTGCATCGAAAAAAGAAGAAGGTAACAAAGGATTGGAAGCAAAAACCAGAGAGAAACAAACAGAGAATAATATAAAAGGAAAGCTCGGTTTATAGATATATGGCAACCATGATCCTAAGTTTTTTTTTGCTTGGATTAAGCTTAAAATTGCTAGCAATTCTTGTTAAACTTTAAATAAGGAGAGAGATTGGTCAGTGTTTTGAAGAAAGAAAGGAAGTTAAACTGTAATCAGTTTCTCCTACGCCCGTGAGCAATCAATTCCATGCATTAAAAATGAATATATATATATATATATATATATATTATTCAAGATAACATTTATTTATTTAACTCTCTTTGAAAATCCAATACTATTTCCTTTTTAACTTATATTTTAAACATATTGCTTTTAATAAAAAAATCAGATTATGGAGTATTTAACTTTTATCCCAGATTATAATAAAATATTATATTTATAAAATAAATACTTTTTTAAAAAATATAACATTTATTTAATCCAAAAGACATAATTATACTCGTTTCTTACTTTTTAGTAATGTATCAAATATTTGTATAATATAAATTCAGAACTAAAAATGTTTATAAAACAACAGTTTAAATTCTTTCCCACCTTCTCCTTATCCAACTAAAGTTTTATTTTGTTAATATATATTAATTTAAATTTATTTTAAACATATATTTAAAATATTAAATTATAAATTCAAAATTTTCACATTTTTATATATAATTTTTCATTTAAAAAAGATGAGTTCTTTTTTTCAATTATGTAGAAAATTAATTATTTAAGACATCAGTAATAAACTCTTTTAACTCTACAAACAGAGTTTATTAGATCTTAAATCTTAAATTCTACAATTTAAAATTTTAAATAAAATAAAATAAATAAAATTATATAGTCTAAATTTTAAATAATATGTATATTAAATAATTATTTATTTTATTCCTACACCATTTAATTAAGTTATTAGCCATCCCTCCCATGTTCCCATCCATGTTTTTTTTTTTATTTTTATTTTTATTTTTATTTTTATTTTTATTTTAAATGTTATTAGTGGGAAATGGAATAAAATTAGAAATAGTAAACTAAAGGGTATTTTTAGTGATGGAAAAACCGACAAAAGGGTGGATGAGGTTTCTACTTTTTACCGACAATTATGCGGCCACGACATAACAATGGAGATTATGGTGTTAGATTTTTTAATATTAAAAACATAAACTAATATAATAATAAAATATTTCATACATTTGCATTTATTTTTCATAAACGGCATTTAATATTTAATTTAAATTTAGAGTTTAAAATTTATAATTTAGTATTATAATTTTAGTTTTAGGGTTTAAGATTTATAATTTTAGAGTTAAAGATTTAAAATTTAATTTTAAAAAGTAAAATTAGATATACTAGTAGAGTTTTTTTATTCAGTGTCAATGTATGAAATAAAAACACTATAATAATAAATACAAATACGATTAAAATAAGAATATAAGACGGTAAAGTTTATTAGAAGTGTTTATACTATATTTAAAGTTCATTTTTGTCCTTGTAATATAAAAAAAATCATTTTAATCCTTGTATTATATCTAAAAATTCATTTTAATTATTCTACTATAAAATGGACATTTTAATCTATGTACAAAAACTAAAATGAATTCTTAGGTATAATAAATAGACAAACATTTATTTTTATAGTAGATGAATTAAAATGAACTTTTAGGTATAATACAAGACCTTATACTATAATTTAACCAATACAATACATTGATATACTGAAATATGTAAATCTATTACAAAATAAACAAAAATGAAATTAGAAGTTTTATCTAGACCATCGAAATTGAATTAAAAAATTTTATAGGTCAAAATATAATTTTATTTTGGGTAAAACTTTGATACACACGTGTAAAATTAATTTTACACAAGCCTGTGTATTTACACTATAAAAACCCAAATTCTAAATTTCTAACCCTAACCCTAAAAAACTAAACCCTATACACTAAATTCTAAACACTAACTTTAAATTCTATACCCTACAACCTAAACCCCTAAACCTTAAACCCTAACCCCTAAAACTAAAAGGCACGTGTAGACATGTGTATCGAAGTTTTTTCTTTTTATTTTTGTACCAACTTATAATTTTACAATTTTATAATGGGTAAAGTACACAAATGGTCACTAAATTATCTCTAAAAATACAAAAATAATCATCAAATTTTCAAAAGTTACATAATAGACATTAAAATTTAGTTTTTATTATAAAATGGTCATTGAGCCGTTAAATGTAGTTAAACGAAAATGTGTATAATAGCATATTTAAACATCAATATTTACACATTCAATCAATTTAAACATTAATAACGAGGGCTAAATTAAGAATAAATCGATTAAATGCTCTATTATTCAATTTTCTGTAACTGTCAAGTCACCCAATTAACGACAGTTAACGGTCCAATGACCATTTTGTAACAAAAACTAAAGTTTAATTCCCATTATGTAACTTTTGAAAGTTTGATGATCATTTTGTATATTTGGAGATAGTTTAGTGACCATTTGTGTACTTTACCCTTTTATAATTCTACTTTCATTAAGTTATTGAAGTCAACATCCTCACACACGTGCACCTATTATGCTGGTGTATGGACCAATAATGTCCATTAGAATGGAATATTTGATTTCTTAGATTTTGTTATATAATTAAAGATCCAAAGGTTGATCCAAGATGCACAAAAGTTCGACGACTCAGACTAAACCCTAAACGCTAAACCAAATATTTCATCTACATAAGTTCGAGATCGGTAACAACAATGATCACACAAATATCATCTGTCCGATGTCAAAATGTTAAAGAGGTCCAACTAGAACAATGAGATGAGAAATTTAAGTAGTTTTCGGCTTAATCTAGAAGCAGCCTCCCGTCTGAAGAAACATGCAATTGATTTCAGCTTCGTCCTCCAGATTTAGCTTGAGAAATAAGATTTTTGACAGTTAGAAGCCATGAAATCACCACCTTGAAATTGCATGAATGTTCATAATGAAACAGAAGATGCAAAGTAACGGTGAAAAAAAAAACAGTTACCGGGGCATTTAGCTTTGGATATAAGCATGCAGATGATTCAGGGTGAAAAAGAGCTAAACTCGAATTAGTTTAACATCAAACATGTTATTCGAACTCGAGTGTAAATATCGAATATAGGTTTAGTTAAGAAGTATGATAAATTCTAAAATGTTTAATATCGATACTATTCCGCTAAAATCTTAGGATTGCAGGGTTACCCTACACATTTTATTGTAATTTAGATCCTAATTCCTATGTAGCTCCAACTCTTATTTTTCCGGACAAATGGTACGGGAAAACTTAGAGAAATCTGATCACATCTGTGTCAAACATATACACTCGTATACAAGTCCGAGAACATAGCTTTGAGCCATCAAGAGGTAAAATTCCAAAGGAATATATGATTAACAGTTACAGTGAACTGTTTTTTTTTTCCTGAAAGAATGCTCCAATTATAGCCATTTAACAGATCGGAAGCATGGAAAAGAAGCAAAAAGTGTACCTGAGCAGACGAATATCTCCCTAGAACACGAAGACCTTCATGGAAAAACCGAGCAGTCCGATAGTCGAATTGCTTCCTTCTACAGTAATTATGAAACAATACGCTTAACTTGAGCTTGCGCGGAATAGTAAATGTCAAACGAGTCCCATCCTACATAAACGGTTAAAAGTTCCGCACATCATGCTCAGGGATGTCCAAGAATTGCTGGATTGTAACAACAAAAGACAACATTTAACATATGCTGCAAAACAATCGAACGAACAAACAACCAATGCCACTGTGAAGGTATAGCGAGAAAACATACTGTTTTGGCAGTGTACTTTGAATATGATAATGCAAGCCTAGCTATTCGAAAGGTGACGAGAATATCCGATTAGCAAGATCATTGAAAAGTAATTGCTATTGTAAAGCCTCCAAAGCTCCAAACTCGAAAAGCAAGTTTAATTCTAGCCCTAACAATCTAGTCTATTGTACTTAAACTTAAAAGGGTCTTTATAGTACAAAATCTAAATCTATTTACAACTTATTATCTATCAGCTGATCATCTGATGTGATCCTGGAATTTTTATCTGTAATGGCTGATATTTTAAGATGCTTTAGCAACAATTCGATGTTTCGTGTGGGATCTTGATGTGATAATTCAATCTTTTTCCATGTAGAACATGCCAACAGATATAAAATGAAACTATAAAACTCACAAGTGCTTCTAACAACTAGTTGGGAAGCATCAAAGAATCATTCAAATGTTGCGCGGACTTTTCATTTTACTTGAAGTACTCATGTCCTACACTCTTGCCTGACACATAGATACGGGGATATGACCTCCAACTCCAAGGATCCTCCACTCATGCCAGATGCATATTTGGAGCCGACACTCAGTCCAAGTAACATAGAATCATTTTATTCAACTTGCTAAAAGACATCAATAACATGAAAATAAGCAAAGTATATCATTCCAATATTTTAAGGCACCTTTTTCTAAATGAAGTATTAATGAAATCAGTTCACTTGGCAGGACATTTTATGAATGAAAACAACACAACTATTTTGACTTCAAAAGCTGTTTCTACTCCATGGACCATAATCCTTTGAAAAGGCATAAGATTCAAATATAGTTAATCTCTAATTATGATTAATAATATTAAGAAAGACAATGGCAATTATTTATACATTTTTTAAGGCTTGAAAGCCAAGATCTTCCCTTTTGTTTGCACATGCAGAGTGTTAGTTCTTCAGATATGTAAACCTTTTCTCTCTCTCCATTTTTCCAATTTTTTTTACATGCAAATATTACAAACAAACACAGATTTTTAACATTCTAAACAGCTAATCTAATCACAAATTAGCTCCTATAAACCCTTTTGAAATGAACAATCACTCATACTAAGCCATTAGACACTGATTTTTCATCAACCTTTAGTCAATATGAAACTCGTCAGCTTCTTTCAACAGATATAGTTTGAACTTTGAACACCAAAAACATTTCAACAATCACTTGGAATGCAGGAAAATGCAAGACAAATAAAAGGGTTTCAATGTCAGATTTGATGCATTTCATCTCTCAAAAACTAGTTCTACAAAAAACCCATCATGTAAATGGTAGAAACAAGCAATTTTAAGCACTCAACCCATCAGAAAAACAAAAGAAAATCCCAGAATTTCCAAAAGAAAATACCATGCAGAAAGGAGGAGGAAACAAAAACAGAGCAAAAAGAACCACCTGACCCGTCATATGAATGATGATTCTCCTCTCGCGTCGATCGACACAGTTAATGATTTGACCACTTCCACCAGCACCACCACCATTGCTGCCGGTTTGGGACATTTTTGTATGACACTCGGCTGTTTAGAAGCGAGAGAGAGAGAGAGAGAGAGAGAGAGAGAGAGAGAGAGAGAGTGGGGTGGAAAGAAGCAAAAAATTGGGAGCGTTGGGTTTCAATACAAAGTGGCTTGAAAGAAGAAGACAAAAGAGAGATCATATATTTTCTCGGAGAAAAACAAAGATATGATGGATTCCGTCATATACAGTAGTAATACTATACTTTGACATGCAAAGCTCCAAGTGTATCAGTTCCAGTTCATAAAGAAGAGTTTTGCAGAATAGAGTGAGACTCGGGAGAGTCTAAAAGAAAACGGTCAAAAAATGCGGCTAATTTAAGATAATAGTCTTGATACCGTTAGATGAGTTAATTAATAAATAAAAAAATAGAAGCCATTGGATGGAAACAAATAAAAGAAAGGGTAAACTACCTAAATGGCAACAATAAAGGGGTGATTTGACCATAATATTATTTTTTGAAGCAATTAAGCTACTATATTATTAATTTGGACTTAAAAAGGGTATAATTACACATTTGGTTCTATTATTTACATATTCTTTTAATTTAGTCCTAATCAAATATAAATAATTAAAGTCCTCAAATAAGGTGTTGACACGTGTCACCACCTATTTAGAGGAGAAAAATGAAATCAAGCAATCTTACTTTAAGGGGATTGAACCTGGGCAAGCCTTAAGGAATAAGAGTGGCTTAGCCATTGCACCAAGTACAACTTTGTACTTTATATCACTAAAATAAATAAATATACATCTTATTATTTTCTACATTTATTCTTTTAATTTCACAAGTATAGTTTCTCCACCAACTAATTCTTTGCTGAATTCTAAACCTGCATCAATGGGAGTGTTAGTTGGTTTACAGCCCAACATTCGAGTCTCAGTAAATAGGTCCAGAACATATTTTCTCTGGTTAATAACCAGACTTTTGCTTGATCTTGCTACCTTCATGCCTTGAAAATATGTGAGCTTTCCTAGGTCTTTTATTTCAAACTCCTTGCTCAATAAAGCTTTTAAGTGGCTTATTTCTTCCTCATCACCCCCTGTCAAAATTATGTCATCGACATATACTATTAAGATAACATTTTTCTTATTGGAGGTTACCTTGGAGAATAGGGTATGATCTGCTAACGACTGCTTGTATCCACCTGTCAAAACAACTTTGGTTAATCTATCAAACCAAGCTCTAGGTGACTGCTTTAACCCATAGAGTGATCTGTCAAGCTTGCAAACCTTCTGCTTAGTCTCTTTATATTTTAAACATGGTGGAATCTTCATATAAACCTCATCTTTCAAATTTCCACTAAGAAATGCATTCTTAATGTCAAGCTGATAGAGTTTCCAGTCATAATTAACAACCAAGCTTAATAGAACTCTTACAGTGTTCAATTTAGCTATAGGGGCAAAGGTTTCCTTAGAGTCTACTCCTTGAGTTTGTGTAAAACCCTTGGCCACCAACCTTACTTTATATCTGTGCACACTTCCATCAAAATTGTAGTTAATAGCAAACACCTATTTGCATCCTACTGATTTCTTACCTTGTGGGAGATCTGTTATGGTCCAAGTACCATTTTCTTCTAGTGCCTTAATCTCTTCTTCAACAGCTTTCTTCCAATTAGAATCTTTTAAGGTCTCCTCAATAGAATTTGAAATATGTTCTCCATCTATGCAAGCTGTAAAAGCCTTAAAAGAAGGCATTAGATTTTCATAAGCAACATATCTTTAGATAAGGTGTTTTGTACACTGCCTTACCCCTTTCCTTTTAGCAATAGGCAAAAACTCAAGTTCAAGTAAGTGAGAAAAAAAAATTCATCAACAATATTACCTCCATTATCCTCACAAACAACTAGGCTCAAGTCCAATTCTCGGCAGATGTTAGATTGCAAAACAATCTCTGGAATAACTTTTTTCTTTCTTTCTGGTATAAACCTGCAATTGGTTAAGAGGCTGAACAATAGATTTAGGTGAAGTATGAGGGATTGTAGGTGTAATAGTGGGTGAAGAAGGTACAACTGTATTTTTAGGTGAAGGAGAAACAAGTTTAAAAGAAGTTTGAGGTTCAAAAGAAATATCAATAGGTACAAGAGTAGAAGGTAAATAAGGAAAAGCCTGATTTTTAAGAGGTTGGAAATCATCCCAACTCTCCCCTTGATTTGCAGCCATAGGAAAGTATGGTACATGTTCAAAAAATGTTATATACAATGAAGTATAAATTTTATGAGAATGAGGATGATAACATTTGTAGCCTTTCTTAAGTGAAGCATACCCAATAAAAACACACTTTAAAACCTTATGATCCAATTTGGACCGAGAAGGATCAAAATTTATTAGAAAAATAGTGTAGCCAAACTCCTTAAAAGGAAGAATGGAGGGTATAGGTTTAAAGTTGGGATAACTCTCTAAGAAAACATCTCTCAGTGTCCTAAAGTTCAAAACTTTGCTAGGCATTCTGTTAATAGGATAGGTGGCTGTCAACAAGGCTTCACCCCACAAATATTTAGGAATATTATTAGTAAACAACAAAGCTCGGGTAACTTCTAGCAAATGTTTGTTTTTCCTTTCAGCAATCTCATTCTGTTGTGGGGTATCTACGCAAGAGCTAATATGAACAATCACACTCCCAAGGACATAGTGAAATATTCTCCCCTATTATCAGATTTAAGTATCTGTATTTTTCTGCCAAATTGATTAACAACCATATTATAAAATCTCTCAAAGATAGGAGCAACATCATATTTTTCTTTGAGCAAATAGGTCCAAGTAATTTTACTATGGTCATCAATAAAGGTCACAAACCACCTACTACCACTAACATTATTCACTTTAGAAGGACCCCAAACATCACTATAGATTAAGGTAAAGGGTTTTAAAGATTTATAAGTAGATGGTAAATATAAAGATTTAATCTGTTTAGAAATAGGACAACTATGGCATTTAAAAGAATTAAGATTTTTATTAATAAACAAAGCAGAAAACAATTTCTAAAGGCAAGAAAAATTAGGGTGACCTAACCTAAAATGCCATAACATAATAGAATCAACCTGTCCAGAAAAAGTAAGGCAGGAATGGGAATGAGAAAAAACATATTGTGGCTGGCCATGAATAACATAGAGATCATTTTGCAAGCTAGTACTACCAAAAATCTTTCTCGAATCCATTGCCTGCAAGAAACAAGTAGAATCACTAAACTGTAGAGAGCACTTTAAGTCCTTAGAAAGCTTGTTTACTGATATTAAATTGCACGCAAGTTTAGGTACAAATAACACATCCTCAAGAACCAAGTTATCATTTAATGAAATAAAACCAGTCCCTTCGATAGGATATAAAGAACCATCAACAACTTTAATGAAAGCTTTAGAAGATGAACACTCAAACTTAAAGAACAACTCCCTTTTACCAGTCATGTGATTAGAAGCTCCATAATCAATGATCCATGTTGATGCAGCCTTGGTAGAAACAAGAGCATTACGTAAAGAAGTGTCCTTAGTACCTTCATTCTATATCATTGCAACATTCCCCTCACCAAAACCATTAAACTTGCTGGACAGCTTCTGAAGCTCATCCATTTGCTGCTTGATGAAATTGCTGAAAATAGTTGCTGTAATAGAGAAAAATTCCCTAGGATTCCCTGTCTCTGAAAAATTTGCCAAACTGACAGTAATATCTGGTGAAAATTGCATCTCACTAGATGTCGATTTGTTCTCCATGAATAAACAAATTCCGATAAGGATCGAATTAGACCGATACCATGTACAGAAACAAAACAAGAAGAAAATTAGAAAAGTAATTTATGTTATTAAAAGAATTCTTTCGTGAGAAATTACAACTAGTTTACAGACTATTTAAAGACTAAAGAATAAGACTTTTAGTACATTAGGAGTCCTACTTACAATAGACTTTTAACTCTAATCCTCTTAGGAGATTAAGTTTAGATATACTATTTACAACAAGTAAAAC
Organism: Hibiscus mutabilis; assembly: GCA_019671005.1. NCBI lineage: Eukaryota > Viridiplantae > Streptophyta > Magnoliopsida > Malvales > Malvaceae > Hibiscus > Hibiscus mutabilis. Next base: position 18,251 of record JAGYYJ010001154.1, on the reverse strand, counting down.
TGTAATTACACATTAAGTAAAACTCTAATACTTTTCGGATAAGCTTACAGTTAGTCAGTTACTCTTACATTTCTATGAGGCTTTGCAGATGGAAACCCTTTTAAGAGCTCAGTCTTAAGCTCATGAATTTGTATCTGAGATCTTCTTTTGATTATATTTCTTCATGCATATTTCATTTGAACGACTTACACTTTCATACAGGACTTAATGTGACGATCAGATGTATGACACTTATGTTAATTGTTTGGCAGGTTACTTTAGACCACCTGTTGAAAGGCCACCCTCAAGTAACATGGTTATCCGATTGCTTCCACCAATAATCTACCAGCTGGACCTCCAAATTCAGGTATTGCATTTTTGTTCTTTCTTGGTTTGCTTGTAATTTCCATTTTTTTACCAGTTAAAGAATCAAGAACCTATGCCGACCTGACATGTCTGCCGTTAACAGTTGGAGGCCATCTCAAGAATAAGGAAACTGTCTTATTAGGTACTTAGTAAATATTCATTTTTGCTAATGAAATCTTTGCTGAGAACATTTCATTGTTCTTTTTTTTCTTTTCAACACAACATTTGATTTTTGTTATTTAAGTGAAAATGAAATTTTCTGCAAGAATGGAGAGTATTTGTTACTGTTTTTGTTTGTTCACATGTAGTTTTCGTGCTTAAGTTTACAATTATTTTTCTTGCATCTCTATTTTCTGGTATAAAAGTAGCAGTTTATTCTGCAGGGTATAGCTACATTGACTGATTTTTTTGTAGTTGGCTGCAAGATACGTTTCATTGAAGGGTGGCCCAATTTGTGGACAAAATGCAATTATCACATGAAGGCTGTGTTGATAACTTGTGGAGACTCTTGGCAGGATTGTGTATATTGTAATTTTTTCCTGACAAATGTATCCCGGGAACATTTGCTTCTGAGTTTAGGCCCCATATTTCTGACTTGGTTAGTACACTGTTTCTTAGCTTCTGTAATTATACCGACTTCATAAGGAAATTATTTCTTGGTACAAAATTTGAACACCGGTCAACTTAGTTGTTTGCAAGGCGTTTTGATTGTTTCTGTTATTCAAAAATTGTTCAGTGCTTTTTGCTGATTTAATTGCTTGTGATGCTGCCTTTCTTTTGGAGCTACATTCATATAAGCTTTTTAAATGTTCCTTGAGCTCATGTTCAATGATTCTTTTTATGTTCTATAGGAAGCACAATTGTATCTGCACATAGTTGTGACTTCGCTGATTTATTGTTTAGATGCAACTTCAGTTCATTGCTAAGCATGCCAATCATTTTTTGTGTTCATTTGGAAGAAGTGTGAACTTTTTTAAGCACTTGGTCCTTTTCCAGATTTGCCCTCTCCACACACTTTAAGTGAAGGAGAGATATTTTAACAATGTATAAAACTTTAAACAATAATTTAATATGTGAAAGGCTATTTGCTGGAATGTTTTAGGCATTCTCCTTATAACTTGTGGTGATCCTAAATGCTGATTAATTGGCATAAGCACCTGAACTGTAACTGTCTTCTGTATGTTTCTAGTGGTGGTAGCATAATTTTGGTCCTTTTGTTTCTCTTCTTTCAGGATCATTAATTACCAAATCATATTTTCGGCTCTTGAATTGATAGTTTTGGTACATCATCTGTCTTTTCTTCTTTGACCATGTTTGGCTTGGCATGGAAATTAAAAATGAATTTTGACCCTTAGTGTTCAGGGCCAAAAGGTCAAGGGTGACATAAAAAGATAGAAAAAGTAAATGGTAATAGATGCTCAAGACTAAAAGAGGATATTGTTTTGAGAATTGATAGAGTTTTTGTAGTAGTTTTACTTAATCTGTCATATTTTCTTTGACAATACTCGACTTGGAGTGGAAATCAGGAACAAAATTGGCCCTTATTGTGTTTTTATAGCTTTTTTTTATTAAAGTGAACATAAAAGGTAGAAAAGTAAATTGTATTAGATGCTGAAGATTGAAAAGAGGAAATACTTTTGGACATCAGGAAAAGGGAAAGAGGGGCAAATAGAATGGAACAACGAGAGCAAGGCATTCCTTTTTTCTTGCTTAGGTGCATGCATCTTTACTTTCTTCACATTTTAAGATTTATATCAGATGAGACAATTTTTTGTATTTTATAGGACTTGGGATTTATTCCTTCCAAGTCTAGGGACTTTAACAGGTTTAGCAACTTGGGATTTATGCGGTCCAAGACTAGAGAGTGATGGCTGAATCTAGCAGTTCATATTTGGGTTCTTTTAGGAAAAGGAATAATAATATGGCTTGCTGAATTCTAACTTTGTTTAGTTGTATAATGGAATTAGGAAAGAAAGAAGAATCAAGATGTTTGTTCCTCACTATCTCTGAAAATATTATAAATATCGCAGCTCCTTGTTGCAATTGATCAAAAATTTCTAGATACTTTAACAGCTCTGTATAATTATCATTATGTGAACTTTAGCCAAATATGGGGTTGATAGTCTTTTTATGTTTTCCAGTCTGATAATTGAGCTGAGAATAATGTGGCTATTACTTGCATGTCACAGGTTTTGAAAATCATAAAATCTGAAATATCTCTAGTTATGGTGTTGCAACTCAGATATCCGCCGGTGTTGACAGGTCCTAAGCACAGAGAAAACTACTGCAAAATGTCAAGGTAAATTATTTGACATGGATTCTTGAGCCTAGAAAATGCTAGTTTTTTTTTAATTAATTAGATACAAGTAGTTCTTACAAGGATGCTTCTGTTGATGATCCTTTCATAAAGATTCCAACGGAGAGAATATATTGTTTTTCTCACCATTCCCCGGAGTATGGTTTTACATTAAACTTTTACCTTTAAAGCCAAACAGTAAACAAAATGTTATACTTTGAAGGGTGCTTGGTCAAAAATTTACACTGAAAGGAGCTTATAATCACAAGGTATCCATGAATTGTGACGATTGGACAAGCCTCAGAAGCTCCTTCAAATTAGTTAGTATGTGTCGCGGTCCTAGACTATCGATGCCGATGAAGTTCATAAGCTGCTCGATATCCTGGAAACATAAGCAAGAAAAACTATGAATACATTGAGAATCAAGATAAAGCAGATTCATAGAGGCTGGTTATATTCTTTCTCTACTTGAACTATTTGATCTTCCGTGCAAACCCCCTTAAATGAAAAGAATGAATAAGCATACCTGTGTATCCGAGTAACATGAATATCATCATGTTTTTCTTAATAATCCTACATCTAACATTTAAGAGGAAGGTAAGTTCATGATGTGCAAGTACTAGGTTTTAACTCTGGGGAAAGGTAAACCCCAATGAAAGTGAGGAAGCAGTGTAAGCTTATTAGGATCATGTGAGTGGCTTTCTTCTCAAGTAAAGCGGCCAAGAAAGACAAGTTCTTTCACTACATTCCGATTTAGGTTTAGTTTAGCCATGAAGAATGGAATTTCAGTGCCACACTTCCTTTTGAGGATGTAAGGTGTGGCTATCATCACATTCTTTGACTCTGTCAATTATCCTTAATAGGGATTTCACATGACACTCGGATTTGGTCGGTGAAGTTTATAGACAGTCTCAAGTGTCTACCCCATGAAATTGGATGATAGTTCATTCGAACCTGTTAAATATTTCAACCATAATGATGATGATGATGATGATGAGAAACTGTGATTAGCCACTACCAGAGATATGATACCGAGGTATGGAGGAAAATAATTGCCGAAAAGAAATGGTACCAAATGAAAATTTACCTTGCTTAACAAGAATGCAGCATACGCAGCTCTTGTTGTGTCTTGACCGTCTAAAAACAGTGGGAATTCTACAGGCTTCACAGCTACAGAAAGCGTTGTATTCCATGATAAATCTGAAGCTGTAGTATCTACTGGAGGTACATTGTCAATAACATACGAGCGGGAACCACCCAATCGCAAAGGATAACGCAAGGGAACTTGTAAACATGAAGCAATTAGCGAAACAGCCTGCAAACAAGTGAACGGAAAACAAGAAGAAATAATCAGTTAAATTAAAATTATTGCCTTTGCAAGAAAAGCAAGCCATATAATAAAACTGCCCAAGATAATTTGGATCCTAGAAATATGAAATAATTACATAATCTTCGTTTTTTTAGCAACATTGGGTTGCAGCTTGATGCTATCATAAAACAATTTCAGAAATAAAGGATGATTTTATATTAAGCAAAGAAACGAACACACATGTGCGACATATCCCAAGGCAGTTGCAGATTTCTGAACCTCCTTTTTGTCTGTAAAAAAACTCATTTTCGTAAAAGGAAGCATGGTGAGATGCAGACCCAGTATCGTCAAGTTTCCGCGATTAATGGGCTTAGATACAGAAGAATTCCCTGGTGAAGGCAAAAACAAAAGGAACTTAAAATTAACACCCAGCATCACCATTTTGGAATTCAAAATCACAATTAAATGTGTAACCATGAAAGTTAAAATACGCCAAAAAAATCCATAAACTCGAGTGCAAAGAGAAAAATACATTTAATACAAGAGAATTAAGTGAGGATTGCTATAAAGGGAAACATCGAAATACATGTGATGTAGATGGAATGATATGGTACTCTTCAGCATGCATCACTGTGATTCTCAATGATATATGAGGAAGGATAAACATAAATCAAGAATATGTCGGGCTTTATTGAAAATGGTGCAGTAACCCAAAACTGCTGACAAATTACCTAGTTTACTACTGCTTGGATATGATTCAAGTTCTTGCGCTTGTGAGGGTCCAACCAAGATCTTTACAGGATAGAGCAAGGAAACTTGCGATATCTTGTATTGTTGCCTTGCTCGAAGCTTCCTCTGCATATTTTTGAGCTTAATGGAATCCCTTTCTTCATTGAGAATTCTATTTGATTCCTGGATTATAAACATCAGATGATTGAACATGCCATTATCGGATACCATTAGACAACCACATGAAAAAAGAAGGAAAGAAACAGGAGAGCAAGAAGGGGATAATCAACAACTATTCAAAGGAATTTATAGAATGAGAATCCTTCCCATGTAAACCACTCATCTACGGATGGGGTGAGGGAGAGAGAGAGAGAGAGAGGAGTTTCTTGCATTGGAGTAAGAAAAAAATACTTCACCTGCAATCGCTTCCTTGCTACAGAAAGAGAGGTACCAGCAACCACTAATGACCTCACTTCAGTACTAAGCATTTCCTCCTGTCTTTTTGCATCCTCTGTTGCAACCTTGCAATGCATTGACATGTTTACCATCATCACTTTTCTAGCCACAAGTCTCTCACGCATTTCCTCAAGCTCATTCATTCGATTCAATGACTCAGTTTTAACCTGGACAGTATGTTCAAACCCGCTAATCAGCGAGTTAATTAAGTAGGTCCAAGATATCCCACACACCCATGCACACGAAACTATGAATTTACGAACTCCATCAGGTACTTCAAGAGTGATATGGCTGTGTTTCTATGGATATGCTTAAAATTACAATACAAATCAATTTTAAGGGGACCTAGAGGAACAAAATAGTGGAAAGAAAAGGAACTATAAGGGGAGAGAAGGAATTCAATAGAAACAATAAATCCATCAGGTACAACAAACAAGAAATCCTGAAATAGCACAGCTTTGGCACGATTAAGAGAAAGCATCCAGCCAAATAAAAGATGGCTGCCATTTCAACTTTTTGACACCGAAGAAAAGAATTAGTAAGCAAACATTGTACTTACTTTGTCTTACCATCTATAAGAGCAAATAGAAAGTAAATGAAACATAAAGGAACCAACATCATCATGTTGGTACTCAGAAAATACGGGTTCAGTATTTAAGATTTTCGCAAGGAAAATCGTTTGATTCACCCTTTTTCCTGCTAAAGCTTAACAAACAAGTCTTCTTTCTTGTCTTCTGAAGAAGCATTTGAGCAAGCCAATATAATTATAAATTCCAAACTAATAAAAATAGTTAATAATATTTCAATGGGAGAATATTATAAGTCCGACTGTTACATCGGCGGTGGAAACATTTTAACTCTAAAACCGGATTAAAAGGTCGCCTCTCATTTAACTATAATGTAAGTGTATGAGATAATTGCTTGAATTAAGTTATACATCAGAAGAGGAAACTATAACATCATCATCCTATTCCTACTATATTTCAAAATAGCAACATTGAGCATACAATTAGAATATGCCGTATATTACAGTCTTTTAGAACACCTTATAGTATTTACTGAACATCAATGCATCTAGAATCCTTAAAACCCCCAAACTGAATCACAATTATAAATTTCTAAACCAACAAAAGAAATCCCAAATTTCTTTTCCCATCAAATCCCCATTTTCTAAACCAAAAAGCAATTCTTAACCTCAATTTAATCAGAAAAGCCCTACCTGAATAAAAGACCGGAGTTTTTCTTGAAAACTTTGCTTCCTCCCATTAGCTTCTTTAAGGGCGGAAGTTAAACTCCACAATCTAGCAAGCTCATGCTCGAAATCTTCCCATTCAATTAATTGTACATTTTCTTGTGTTAAATTGGTTTGCCTCGGGTCGACGATCAGGGTTTTGTCTCGGTCTTGTTGTTCTCGATTCTCCATGAATGGATTGAGGAGGAAAGCTTCTGATTTTGTGAATTTAAGAAGAGGTCATAGGTCGACCTCATCGTACTGGGTCTTGCCCGGTTGTAGTTTTGTGGTCTTTGTTCCCAATGATCAAATTATTTTCTCGGGAAATTTGTTTGGGTCGGGGAAATTTTCTCGGGAACCACAAAGGGGATAAAAGAAGGGGAAATGAATCTGTATTTTGCACGTTTTTTTAATTTATTATTTAATTTAAAATTAATTTAATGATTATATATTTATAAAAAATGAAAAAGAAAAACATCGAATTAATTAGAAGTATAAAAATCTTATATTATTTTGAAATTTATAAAACTAATATTTAAATTTGTTCAGTGATTGAGGTATACCTAAACCTCGCATCTTTTTTTTTCATATTCTTATAAGTGCTTAAATGGAAAATAGGTGTTCAAACTATTTTTTTTTTTAATTTTAGGTGTCTTAAGTATTTTTTTGTAAAAATAGGTATTCAAAGTTTCAAAAGTTAAAATTTTAGGTACCCCAAATATGCCACTTGTCAAGCATTGATTGATTAAAAAATAACACTCATTAACGGTCAGGCACCTAAAATTATAACTTTTGAAAATTTGGGCACCTATTTTTACAAAAAATATTTTAGGCACGTAAAGTTCAAAAAATACATACTTAGGCACATATTTTTCATTTAAGCCTCTTATAAGCACTAACTACATATAGACTTAAATATAATATTTTGTTAATAAAATATTACGTATTGAGCAGCTTGTTATCACTTAGGTAAATTCGAGTTTGAGTTTTTGTGTATATAGAAAATCTCCGCTCGGAGATCACCCACCAAAATTAGATGTGCAATGCGAGTCAGTTCAAATTAGTCAAAGTAAAACCCTAAAAAATAGGGATGGCAACCAAAAAAATCACATATTGAACTTGATTTAGTGGTTTAGATGTTTCGAATTTCCAACTATACTCATTTTCAATTCTCGGTCTATCTTTTTCATATTTTTCTTATGAGATTATTAAATTATTTTTAATTAAAAATAAGATCAAATCAATAGACTGTATAAATAACCGAGACCAAATGTGTTTGTAAAATACAATTATGTCTCACTATATTTCGAATTTAAAGAAGATAGAAACTATAGAAAAATCATTTTGCAACCTGAGTCCGGTTTATTATTAATGATAATATTGATTTACTATAATGTATATTTATTTTATAAATATCAATAGTTTTAAATTTTAGAGACGACATTTTCAGAAGAAACATTCGTAAATTTAAAATATAGACTATAAAATACACTTAAAGAAAAAAAAACTTATAATTTTTGAATGACAAGTTTTATTTTCTTCTAAATTGAGTTTGATGCTTATAAGTAAATAATTCGTAGTTGTATGACCTATGTGATTATAAAGTATCGTCTGATCATACATATTCTTAACATTTTGATAATATACACACTTTGTTGACAAAGCAATCGAACCCAGATCTTTTAGGATGAAGATCATCCGCTTTTTCACTTAGATCACTTGTTGGATTTAGATATAAGGAATTTAAACATTATATTTTTTAATATAAAAATAATTCCGTGTCACATTCTAAAAATATAGATCAAATTAAATTGTCGTTTAGTTATATATATTCCTTTGTAAATTTAGTCATGAACTTTGACATTACGGTAAAATTAAATAAGTAGAGGACTCATATTTTAAATAAAAATAGTATAAAGATTTAATGTCATAAATTTAAAGTACAAAGATTAAATTTTAAATTTTGAAATAGTATAAAAAATTTGAAATATTTGAATATTTATTTTATGTTTAAATATGTAACGACCCGAATTTCAAAATTTGTGGGTTGATTTAACCTGAGTCATGGACTTTGTGTTGTGGGCCGAGAGTTGGGCTTTTGGATGCCCATAAGAGCCTTGTGAACATCTCATTGATGTTGGGCTTGGGTCCTTGGGGTTTGGTGGTGAGTTGGGATGAAGAAAAAGAGACATTAAGATAATTTACCTTAATTTTAAAGAGAAAAAAAGAGAAATCTCTTAACTCCTCTGCAGAAAATGAAGTAGGTGATCTCACCTTGTTTCCCATTGTTTTTTCCTCTACTCATTTTTTCTTCTTTTCACCATTCACCCCAAGGCAAAGGTTAAATCTTTGTTAGATTGAAGCAAAATTTTAAATTCAGAGTTTAGGATAAGTTGTTCAGCATTCAACGATCTACAAGAAGAGGTAAGTATCATCAAAGATGATGGGAGTTAATTTTGGTGGGGATTGAAGAGGAAGAACGAGAATGGGGGATTTAACTTTATTTTTTGTTGTAAAGTTCTTTCTTTTGTATCTCTTACCTTCCATCAATGTTCTAACTCGTTTTACAACATCTCTTTGGAGTGAAAAGATTTGAGAGCACTCAAAAGCTCAAGGCAAGGGGAAAGCTTGAGGCTTATGGCAAAGAGGTTCCTTTCCAGCTTCTGAAGAAAGGTTAGTACACTTCCAACTCCTTTTGTTTCATACACATCCTAAGAATGATGCTTTGCATGCTTGATTTGATAATTTGGGTGTTAAATGCTTGGATATGGGTGTTAATGGTAAAATTCGGATTTTGTGTTAATAACTCATAAAAAGGTAGTAAACCACCCTAATAACTTTCACAAGATGTAGGTTTGAGTTTAAGAGTTAAAGGTTGTGTTTTGGGGCTTGGAAAGTGATTTCCCAAGCCTAGGAAGTCATTTCTAGGCTTCGGTACTGGTACTCGGGGAGCAGTATCGGTACCCTAGTGATCTGGGTTTAAGAACACTGTTCCATTAAGATGAACTTTAAAGGGGGTATTGGTATGGTGTTCAACCTGTATCGATACGCCATTCATGGGAGTATCGGTACGGGTCGACCCGTATTGGTATGCTAAGGCTTTGAGAAATTCCAGTGAGCTAATTTTGTATCGGTACGCAATGAGTACCGGTACGCGAGGACCAGTACCTGTACCCACTGGGCAATCTGCCCGAAAATGTTGATTTCTGCCCGAGAGGCTAAAAAATTGTATCAGACGTTCCAATAGACCTCTAATGGCCTAAAATGAGTTGTAAAACTGAGAAACTAGGAAATCTTCTTATACTCGAGCATAAAACTTAAGAACTCGGTAAATACTTTGTATGACTTGTATGTTGATAGCAACCATAAGACGGTATGGTTATTTGATAATGTTGTGTGTCGTGTGGGCACTTGTTTGGTGGGATCCGGATACCCAGTGAGAGTGTTGCAACACCATGGCAAGATATTCCCGAATGTATGTTTTTGACGTTGTGTGGCCCTGGGTCTCATTCGAAGGTACTCAATAGGAAATTCCGAGTATATAGTGTATGTTTCTGATGTTTTGATGTTGGGCTATATATGTATGAATCGCGGTAACATCATACTTGTTTTAATGCCATGTCATCTTTTCTAGCTGCATGCTTATGTTTATGAAGTATAGTATAGTAGAGGTGTATCCACTGAGCTTTGTGAGCTCAATGTTCGAAATCGTTGTTTCCGTTCGCAGGTTTTTTAGGTTGCAGTGTTGCTTTGAAGGAGCCCATCAGAGTAGGACTTTAGCTCATTGATGTGATCAAGAGTACAATACTAGACTTGTCAGGGCAATATATTCATATGACCCTTGATTTATGTTTGTAACTCTTATTTTAGATTTATTTGATCATGTCGAATGATTTTAAATTATCTTGTTTTAAACTGAAACTGTCATGTAAACAATTTAACTATTTTTGTATGGTCCTTTTTCCAAACGTTGATGGATTTTATGGATATGACTATGGTTTGGGCTAAATCTAGTTGCAATATTTTAAGGATGGTTTTGGGCTTGAGCCCAAATGTAACGTCGGGTTTAGGGTGTTACAAATTATGTCAAATGTCCCTATATTTTCAAGATTTAATATTAAGTTTATACTATATTTTATAAAAACTTAAACCGTGTTTGGTTGTAAATTCAAAAAATGATTTTTAGAGAATGAAAATAAAAATAAGTGCAAATTTGAAAACATAGAAAGGATGTTTTCATTGAAAATATTTTAGGAAAGTGAAAAGTATAAAAACATTGTTTTTTTTTTAGTTTCATTTTAACCGGGTTCGAATCATTCTAATATCATTTTTTTAAAAACCTTTGGTTTATTTACTCATATTCTATTTACTATTACAATAGTAATAATTTTCTAACTATATTTTATTTTAATTATTTAATATATATATTTTTTTTTTTGAAACGCTAGATAGTAAACATATTTTCACTGTTTTTTATTTTTGAAAACAAGTTTCATGTCTATTAACCAAGCATGTTTTCTAATTTTTAGAAAACTGAAAATGAAATTATTTTTTGAAAATGAAAATAGAAAACAAAATAGAATATATTTTCTAAAACCAATCGGATGCTTAGTCTCTATACTATTTTTATTTTAAAACCTCATCTAACTTTTATTCAATTTTATCGTTAACTATTAACCATATAGCTATAAAAAAATAATTTTTATTCATCTTGTTTACAATTTTTGATCGGTTAGACCCTTAAAAGGCTACAAACATAAGTGATTGAAAATTTGTAATGTTCAATTGCTGATATTTTTTATGTTAAAAATGATGATATTTTTATCTATTTTTGAAGATTAAGTGTTAAATTGATAATAAAAAACTGTACACGTATGGACTGAAAGAATTATTTTATCTTTTTTATAGTTATTATGTTGATAATTAACAATAAAATTGAACATAAGTTGGTGGAAGAATCAAGATTTTCAAATAAAAAATAATAATACATACTCATTTTCAGAAAAATATATAGTATAAAAATTAAATTTTCAATCTTAAAACAATACAAAAATTCCGACATAATTAAACCTTTATTCATAAATAAAATTCTCTACCTTTTTTGGTAACCCTTTCTATGTCCCCATATTAAAAAAAGGTTTAAGGTTGAGGTTTAAAATTAGAGTTCTGGGTTAGCTTTTAAAGAATTAGGGGTAAATTGTATTTGTTATAGTTTAAAGTTTAAGATTTATGATTTAGAATTTAAGATTAAGACTTAAAATTTATTTTTTTATGTTGGGATATAAAAAGTGACACCGAAAAGACAACGATTTTTGTCTTTATTTTATATAAATTTTGGTATGGTCCTACACAATCAATAAAGCAAGGAATTGCTTCTAAAATGGGCCATTGTCATTGCCTATCACCAAAAAAATACAAAACCCAAAAGGCAATTTCTTGCAGCTAATTAAATAGACTCAGCAAAGCAATCCTTTAGGCTTCTGTCTTTCTTGTATATCCCTCAACGTCACCTATATTTAACCATGGTTTCAATTTCGTACAAAAAAGTCCATTTTTTCATTTAAAACAGTGATTGATCCATGTTTCATAGTAATGTCTTCCTTATTATCCTCGCATTGTTCGTTTCCACCTCTCATTGTCTCACTTTCACCATCACAAACAATTTTCCCTACACAATATGGTCCGGAACGTTGGCTGGTTCGGGGACTCCGTCGTTGCAAACGATGGGGTTTCAATTGGATGCCGGCCAAAGTGTTCGGTTTCCATCGATTCCGGTCGGATTTGGGGTAGGACGGGTTGCAAGTTTGATGTGAATGGTGTAGGGTCTTGCCAGACCGGTGATTGTGGGGGGAGGCTCGAGTGCGACGGCAATGGGGCTACACCACCGGCTTCGCTTTCGAGATAACTCTGGGATCGGGGAATGAACAAGATTTTTACGATGTTAATCTTGTGGATGGGTATAATTTGCCTATTGTTGCTGCTCCTCGTGGCGTGCATGGTTCATGCAATGCCACTGGCTGTTCTTCTGATCTTAATCTTGGTAAGACCCGAGAAATTATAAACTTTTATTCATATTTTTCTTAATTTTAATATGTTAATAATTAGTGTCATAAAATTCTAAAAAAATCCATATATTTGTATCATATTCATGTTAATTTTTATGTTTCAGATACAAGTTTAATCTTGGAACGTACAATTTCTACCATTATTGATTTTTTTTTTTTGGAACAGCTTGCCCTCGAGAGCTTAAAGTGGTGGGCGGAGATGACGGCTGCGGCACGGAGATGGTGGTGGCATGCAAAAGTGCATGCGAGGCATTCGGGTTGGACCAATATTGCTGCAATGGGGAATTTGGAAACCCAACAACATGCAAGCCTTCCTTTTACTCCACCATTTTCAAAACGGCTTGCCCTAGGGCTCACAGTTATGCATATGATTATGGCACCAGCACCTTCACTTGCAAGGCCTTTGATTATCTCATCCTTTTCTGCCCTATCTCATCGGTAATCTTAAGCCGAATATGATACGAATACATGAATATTTAAAATATATTTTACATAAATTATTAAAATATCAAAACTATTTTAAATACTATTATGACATGATAAAATATCTGAATTTAGTTGGTATCATTGTTGTTACAATGTCTAAAAGAACATGGGCTCGAATTATTTACTTAAAACAACCTGATTATCTATTTTACTAATTAAAAATTACTGTTATGTTTTAATAACCATTTATTCTAAATTCTAAATATTAAAAATGCAGGACAAATAGATCATATGGGGGATATACACCACCCATCTAATGAGGATGGGACCAAAGGAAAAGTTGTGCAGAGTGCTGCTTCATCAGATTCAAATATAATACTCTTTCCATTTCCACTTCTCTTTGTTATTGCACTCAACATCTACCTCTTTTGAACATGTAATATATACAAATGGGTAGATCCGTTGATACGGTGTCAAATTTGAAAATTTGTTCGTTTTTTTAAATAGTTGGATGAGTAAAAATTGACGAATGAGATTAACAGTGGAAAATAAAGAGATTTTTACTTCAGACCAATAAAGCACCTCTCAAAGACCAAAATTTTTACCAAAAAAGAAATCATTAATACATAATTCGAATTCTAAAAAGTTGGGGATAAAACCCCTTCGAGACCAAAATTTTAGCCCTATTTCTATCACTCACAAATACATTAAGCTAATCTTTGTAAAACTAAGTGTCCAAATCCAAGAAAGCCATTCAAGATCTTAAGAGAGAAGGGTTTTAAAGCTAATAAGAGAGGATGTTAATGTTAAAATATGGGACAATCACATAACAACTTTCTTGGTAAAAAGGAATTGGCTTGTGCAGCAAGAAAGCTTTTTCACTGGCTCTTTGGTTTCTGAATCTTGACACAAGGGAGAACACCCAAGAAGTGGACGATTTTTGGATCCCATTCTCGCTGCTGTGCTCGGCAAAACATCAGGAATGTGTTGGCAAAATACGAATTGAAGCCCATGAAGACGTGCCATAGAGCATGACCTTGCAGGTTGAAGTACCAATGAGATATCTGCTTGCAGAATACCCGGTCCGAAAGCCCACATATACTTCCCAGGAGCAAAGTTGCAAAATATAACTTTGCAAGTCGTTTTGCAGCGGTGTCTTTCGTGAAGATGTAGTATTTGTACATGCAAGGGGATGCAGAGAAGGCAAAGAATGACGTAATGCACCTTGAAGCCAATTCCAAAACGTAAGAGGGCATGGACCACTGCAAATCCTACTCCATAAAAGAACAGGAACGTAGGCATTGTACTCCGATAGTGCTAATCCAGTGAGTATAGGATGTAAAAATATAGAAGCATTTCCCACACCATTGGAGTTTCATCACCTTGCTGTTGCCTGAAAATAATTCCGAAATTCACATTACAAATCAACTTGGTAAACAATAAATGATTACAACTTTTTAATCTTAGTTTTTAAAGCCACGTAACATCAGCATTTTTTCTAAAGTTCATTTTACATATCCTTATCAGATGCAGTGAAGAATAATCAAATAAACCATAAATTTAGTCGTCGTTTCCACTAAGCAAACCAATACAAGGAAAAAAAAATCTTCCAATCAGACATACAGAAACAATATTTTCTAATATTATGTCTCGGTTGGAGAGACATTCATCTAATGTCAGAAGCATTTGGGGGAACGAAATACTTACACACGTTGCAGTGTGGAGTGGTATAGCATGCTCCCAATGGAGAGTATCATGTTAGATATGTGAAGGACACTAAACCTCTTCTCAAACCGTTGTCTTAAGGCATTTATAAGGCCAATAGTGCTGAAAGAATGCCCGGGACATTGGATATAGTGTTGAAAAACTCTGCAATGTAAGATGAGTGAACATAGTTTTTCTCACACCGGTCGGTGGATGTGACAGGACCCCAGAAGCTTGAAAATCCATCTTCCATTCTATACTAAAAACGTATTATCTTTCAGCTGATGCACCTTTTACCTAAGTCTTGAAACTGTCATAAATCCTGCATTCAGTGTCCATAAAGAATTGAGATTCTAATATCATTTGACAAACAAATTAAACAATAAGTACTGTGTTTAGCTGACTAAAATATTCTTTTATCAGGAAGAGACAAATAAACAAACTAAAAAACACATGCCACAACACGTTCGGCTATGGCATATGTACACCGATTCAGATATGCACATAAAATGACCCTTTTACTGGTAGGCCAAATGACCAAAAGCCATTGGGAATAGCAAAAACGGGGGAAAATAGTATAAAAGAATCAAAGCAATTGATATTCTAACATTTAGTTTCACTGAGAGCAAAGTGCTTCCACACAGTCACACAACTCTCAATATAAGGTAATTCTTTTTAACATCAGCTTCTGCCGAATTCCGCATAAGGAACTTGTAAAAACTTCTACACCAGCTGTGTCCAAGATTCACTACACCTATCTGGTAAATAAAGTTATTACAGCGTTTCAACCCCCTTTCAACTTATTCAATGGGAAAATCATTTTGACTTAAAGAAATCACCAAAACAGACTGAACATCCGCAGGCGCGGGTCTAGAGAACAAGTAAAAAATGCAGCATTACTACATAGAATGCTATTAAGAATCCTATAAGCCTGCAATGACACCAATCTTGTCAAATTCCAATAAGCTTTTGATAATACAGAAGCAGTTGCAATGGCATCTCACTTTATCCCAAACTTCAAATCATATAAGGCACAAAAACCTCTACCAAATAAGAAATATACTTCACTGCAACTAATTAATCGAATTAACATTAAGCTTATCTCGCCAAACCAACCTGACCGAAGCAATCCTCTTAAAGATTCAGAACTTCAAAATTCCATCCAATCTTTAACCAAAGCATTCAGCCTAAGTTCAAAAATAGCCTCAGCGTACTGAATATCTCAAAGAAACCCCTCCCCTCAAAATCAAAACTAACACCTATAATTATAGCAATCAAATCTATCTTTATGCACTGTTGCATTACAAATCAATCAGATTTCTAGCTATTTTATTTTCCCGTCACTAAAAAAATCAAACTTTAGCAGCAAATTAATATAAAAAAATACGATTTCAAGGAAGGAAAACATCTTTTCAGCTTCCCATAAAAATCAAAATGTACTAACCCTCCAAAACCAAACATCCCTTTGAAATTTGACCTTTACCCATCAAAACCCATTCTTCAAAAAGTAAAACAAGAGCCTTTCTTTAATAACAAAATCGTCCACATAGTTCACAAAGGAAGAACCCGATATATATATATATATTGGAAAACAAAATGGTGGAATTGAAACTAACCTTTGGAATGGGAACAAGTAAGATCTGGTATTGCGACGAAACAAATCTTAAGCTGCTGCTTTCAGTATAGGGAAAAAGAAAAGATTCGTGAATTGAACCTGGCGGTGGAATTAAGGAAGCAAGGAGGCGCGTGGGGTGCTAAGGAATATTATTTGGGGGGAAAGGCACATTCGTTGGATTATATAATTGATGTATGGCTGAAATTTAAAGTTGGGAAATGAATTTGTACCGTTACTGGATTTGATTTGATTAATGATGTGAATTAGATTAGGCTACGTGGGATTATTCTTTCGGAGTGTTCACATGCGATTTAATCAATGTTTAAAAAATATTAAATATGTTTATAATTAAATAAAAATTTATTTTTTAATTATTCAAAAATAATATCTTAATATCAACAACCGGTTAGTCTAGAAAGATAAGAGTTAAGACACTAGATTCTTTAAGCAATATTAGTTGTTCAAATCATGGTATTGTGAATGTCGAATGAAGCAAATTATGTTGAAATGATCGTCCCTAATGGACCTATATAATACTTGATCTTGATTAATCAGTTAATAGATTAAATATAGATGGTTAAATAAAAAAATAAAATCCCAACATTTTTTAAAATGTTATTATATTTGTATTTATTTGAACATATTAAAAATATTAGGGATTTTATTTAAATATATTTGAAAAATATTATACCTTTATTAAACTGTTTTAGCTGTTAAATTTTTATTGGAATAAATTTAACATGTTCTCGTCTTTATTTGATCGTTTTAAAAATTAAACCCTTTATAAATAGGCTTAATTTAAAAAAAAACAGACCCTTAATGAAAATTTTAACCTAAAAACTACAACTCGATTTTGTTGTTCAATAATAATATTAATAAGTAACGAGATCCATTAATTAGCTTAGTAGTTATGAATATTCCACTTTATTCTTTATGTGAGTTCGGATCTTAATAATTGTCTTAAAAATATTATTATAACAAAGCTTAATAAAAAAAAAATATGCAGCAGATTTGTCACGTGTTGGGTTCTTCACCCAAATCAATAAGCTGAAGTAATTCAAGTTTAGGATAAAATTCTATTAAATTCGAATCAGTTAGATTTTGCTCAAATTATTATTTTAGTAACAAGAGATTTTACCTTACAAATACAAGTTTTTTTCAAAAATCTGTAATTATAAGAATAAAAAATTACTATAAAATATATTTTGAAATAATAAAATAGATTATTCGATTAAACGTGAACAATAAATGCATCGATCCACAGCTTGATCTAGTAAGAGTGTTATTTATTCTTCATATTTCGGTATATATAATTGAGCAATATACCAACTTTACTTAATTATTTTAGTTTAAACAAAGTGAATGAATGATATTACTTTATCTTTTTAATTTCAAGATTTGATTTGTACTAATTCTTCTTTATATTATAATAAACTAACTTAAAAATTCATATAATAACTAAAATTTTCTAACCAACGTATTATTTAAATAAAGTTTTTTTAAAGGGTAAATAAGATGAAAAATATTTTGATACACAAGTTTGTGATTTAGGTTAAGATATAAAATTTAGGGTTTATGACTAAAATTTAGAGTTTAAAGTCTACAATTTAGGACAATAGCGTTAAGAATTTGAGTGTTAAATTTTATAGTTTAAATATGAAATGTAATTTTTTTTAAACAGTTTGTGTATCAAAATAAAACCTAAATGAGATTGCTAATAAAATCCAAACTTTTAAAGAAAATACTTTGATACACAAAATTTATACAAGCCTTTTAATTTAGGGTTTAGAGATTTAGTGTGTAGAATATAGAATTTAAAGTGTATAGTTAGAATTTAAAGTTTATGATTTAAGGTTTTAAAATACTAAGATTTGAAATTTAAGTTTTAAATTTTATAGAAAGGTTGTGTAAATTTTTATTTAACAAGCTTGCGTATCAAAATATAACCAAACTTTTAATATCTTGCCAAGGCTAATAAACAGTCCAGCAATCCATTTTGTCAGCGTACAAAACTACAAATGGAGTTAGGTTCAATACTTTCCAGTGATGTAACCATCTTATCTAATTGATCCATT
>JAGYYJ010000491.1:0-67252 GCA_019671005.1 Hibiscus mutabilis | reverse complement strand
AGCAAAACACAAAGGCTTAGTTGATTTAGCCTAAGCTCTGATGCGATCTCGTCTTGTAATTTATCGAGATGCTTGATTTGCCCAATCGTAAATGAAGTAATTTTGTGTTGTAAAACTTGCAACGGTTTTGGATGGTTTAAAAGGTGATGGTGTGTAACGATATAGAAAGTGATGAGAATAAGATTCTGAAATTTTAGAAGGATAATGTGTTCGATGGTGATGGTAGAATTGGATGATGGAAGATGTGATCAGCTAACATTCCTAGGGAGGTGTGAAGGGATAATAATAAAAAAAGACACCTTGAATTGTGTGGCTTTGCCGCCCAATGTAACCATAAGCTAGAATGTCAATTTCCATGTGAATACAAGCAAGCATCTCAAGCAAGCACCTAAAAAAAGACACCTTGAAATGTATGGCTTTGCCGCCCAATGTAATCCTAAGCTAGCATGTCAATTTCCATGTGAATGCAAGAAAGCAGCTCAAGCAAGCACCTCTCTAAAATGGCCGTCCATTGTGAATGTAAGCAAGCAGGTCACATGCAAGCACGTCAATTTTCATGTGAACGTAAGCAAGCACGTCACATTCAAGCACCTCAAGCAGACACCTCTCCAAAAGTCGCAATTCTCTGAATCACCCTAATGATGTATCTATTCATTGTCCTTGCACAACGCTTGTAAATACGAGAAATGTGATAAAAAAAAAAATAAACAAGGCAATATTATGCATGTTAAATAATATAAATATATGTTATTTGATTCAACGAACTCTAGTGCTGGTAAAATGAACACTAATCAGAAATAAACATGCAACACGTTGCATGGACTCCCTTTCATGTTGCATGAATCTTCCACGTTGCAAGGCATTGCTTCAATTTTGGCAGCTTCAATAACCTTCCATGCATAATTGCACTTGTTGCTGACCGCATCTCTAAATTTTCTTGCCCTTGCATGAGTAATAGGGCCTAAGGGAAATTCCTCTGGGTCCAATGGTGGTGGTGACGCCATGATCTCATCATATTAGCTAAAGGCAGCTCGAGAATACTTGATTCAGCTCAAAGGCATCACTAGGATCTCGGATTAGCTCACAACAAAAGGGAGTGCTCGGATCAGCTCAAAACCTAAGAAAGACATTCTAAAGGAGTTCACAAGCTTGAAGGACCGACTCACCTAGCTAAAGTCTGCTCAGAATTGCTCAAATTAGCTTGAAGATTGAGCTAGCTCTTTCAGCTAGCTAGCTCAGCTTAATCTAGCTCAACCAGCTCACTTTAGCTCCACCTACACAAGCTATCTCACCACCCAAGGGTCAGTCCCTCTTAAAAGAACACGTCCCTAGCAATTTGGAGGGAAACCAAGCGGGCGACAAACACCATTTGGAGGAAGCCACTTTGCACCAAAATCAATTAGAGGGAGGCACCAAGATGATCGAACCATCACCAGCCCTTTGAAGGGTGTCACGACCAGCCTTTGGAGGGAGACACCTACCTATTCGCCACCCCTTCATCCATGTAGTGTAACACCCTAAACCGGCCTAGGAAAGTTACCACTATCTAAGCTATTGACTAATTGAGGGTTTAGGACCAAAAATGAACTAATAAAATAATAGGTGACCATTTTAGAAAGGACTAAAATGAATGAAATGTAAAATGAGATGCAAGAAATACAAGGGACCAAATTGAATTCTAAGCAAAAGAAAGGAATTGCATGGTAAATAATTCAAACTAAAGATCTTATATATGTGGCAAATTGAAAATTTAACCATGTGTAACTTGGAAGGGAGAAGCCGGCCAAGTGTTTTTGGCCAATTAAATCTTTGGTTATCATCTTCTTCTTGGAACTGTTTCACCTTAGAGAGAGAGGGAGAGTTAGAAATAACCTTGAAAGCTTGTGAAGTTTTGAATTTGTCTAAATTCTTGAAGTTTCGGTTAATTTGCTTGTGGAAGGAGGTGATATGTTCTTCCTTTCATCTTTGTTTTTGATTTAAATTAAGAATTTGATTGAGTTATCTCTCTCTTGAATCCATTGTTGTTAGACTAGATTGGAAATTAATTCATGCTGTAAAAAATAGAATGATTTTTGTGCATGTTATAGTAATGAATTTTGATTGAATTTGAGAATGATAGGATAGTTTCGGTTTTGAGCTTTCAAGTAGATTAATGGTTGATTACATGAATTTTAATTGTGGTAACTTAAGCAAAAATTTGATAGAGGCTGTCATTATGAATTAGGATTGATTGATTTATGTTCTCTAGTGAAACAGTGAATTTGAAGCATGATCCATGTACAATTTGAATCTGGAATAAACAATGTTATTTCTATTCTCTTCAGTTAATTGAAGCATATTAGGGGTTGTTGGAAATTTGCTGGGAAGTTGCTGGATATTTAGGTACTAAATTGGTATGATTCGAATGTAACATGGAACGAAACTGTTTTGATCACATTGCTACTTGAAGATAGTGTAAGCATGCTTGGCTTTATATAATGCCCTGTTTTGATCACATTGATAGGATAATTGAACTGACCTAAACTTGTATGAGTATGTATATAAGTTGAATTAACATGTTAGAAGTATCATCCAAGTGGTTAAAGCTAAAAACTTAAACTAGTGTAAGCTGCTCAGAACACTTTGTTCTGGGCAGTAACTTTGAAAATCACTGTAAATTGTACAAAGGGAATTTAAGTATGGAAATTTTATGGACAATGCCTTAACATGTCTAAATTCATTAGGAGAAAACATAACTAAATTCTGGATTGTAGAATGAATTGTAGAGAAGAAACACTAGGGACAGTGCAAACTGTCCAGTGTTGTAAATTACCCCATCTTTAAGCTAAAAACTGTATTAATTGGCAAATAACTAAAATGCAAGGCCTATATTGTTAGAAAGACAATTAAGTTAGCTTTCCAACGGTGTAAACCAATTGAAATTCTGACGTACGAAATGAAAGTTATGCATGTTTAAGTAAACAGTGCACAAGCTGCCTGGCAGCAGCAGTTTAGATGTTATTGGTCTTGTATATGTGATGTATTAACCTTGTTGCTATGTTGAATGATTTTGTGATTTCATGTTTTGACCTTTTCCTATCTATGTGATTTATTAGAGCAAAGAGAGGACTTTGGAGAAGGATCTAAAGTCGAGCATTCAAGGGACAAGAAAAATGGGATAGTCTTGCGAGACTAGCTAGCTTGGAGTATTGTGAGTGTAGTTTATTTTAGAGTTAGGACTAGGTCCTAACTAAAGCAAGCATGCATAAATTCTTGAATTGTTAATTGTACTTAATATGATCTTGACCTAATAAGGGAAGTATGAATTGTTGTTTAAATCTAATGCTAGCATGTAAGTGTGGAAACATTGATGCTTGTATGCATAACATGGTATTGTGACCAATTGCTTAAACTTAATGCTTGCTTGATAGTGTTCTATGATGTAAATGCTTGATTCTTGATGCCTTGGGTGTGAACCATTGAATGCTTGCTTGAATATGATCCTTGAACATGAATTGTCTTGCCTTGAACATGAAATACATGAAAACGTGAATAGTAAATGTAGAGCTAAGGCTCAATCGGCCTAAGGGCTAAAGCATGATGTTGCTATTCCTTGCTTGAATTGACTCTTGAAATAATAGATGATCTTGAACTTGAAAAGATTGAAATCCTTGAATAAATAAAGTGTAATCAAACAACCTTGGTTGCTAGTTGAATAGGTAGAAGGGCATGCCTTAGAGTCTAGAGCTCATTGTGTCAGGGTGGACTACGGTCCAGGGCTAAGGCCCCTAATTGGCGACAGACGGAGGGTACTGAAGAGTGTGGCAATCGATCGAATCAAGCCAAGAGGGGGGTAAATTGGAATTTTTAAGAATGGTGGAAACTAATTGCAAAGATAGACAAATGCAAGGAGATTTATAGTGGTTCAACTCCCTCAATGGAGTCTACATCCACTACCTTAGTGACCACACTAAGGATTTTCCACAAATCCGCTAATTTGTCTTTCCTTTAGGATAAGGAGTAACCTTACACAATTCAATAGACTTATACCCCCAAAGTCTATTGAATCCTTTCCCAAAAACAAATACAAAGAAGCAAACTATAAAATCCTCACAAGATAGATGTTTGCAAAGTTTAAGCTCTCTCACGCACCCAAGAAACACTAGATAAAGAATTACAATGAAGAACACACTAGTGTTTACAATAAAGATGGAAAAATAAGCACAAATTGAGTTTTTGATTGCTTGAATATTTGGATAGGCTTTTCTTGTATCTTCAATACTGTTTGGAGACCCATTTTATATGTTCTTGATCTTTTCTAACCATTTGTATCTATTGGGGGACTTTAGAGCCATTGGAAGCCATTAAAATCGAGCATTTAATGCTTACCTGCACAGGGGTTTCAAAACCTTTTAAGGGGTTTCGAAACCTGGGGTTAATTCAAACCAAAAACTAGCCGTTACAGGCCATGGTTTCAAAACCTTTAAGGAGGTATTGAAACCTGTAGCCAAAATCAAAATTTTTGGCCTTACTGCCATACTGGTTTTGAAACCTCTAAAGGGGGTTCGAAACCTGTAGCCAAAATGTGAGTTTTAGGCCTACTGCCATGGTGGTTTCAAAACCACTAAGGGGGGTTTCGAAACCTATGCTTAAAAACTCTTGAATTTGACTTTTTGAGGATAGTACAATATAGGTACTAAGTCAAATAGTTTAGAAAATATTTGTTCGAGTTAAAATTGTATTTTTGACAAATTTGAATCGAATAAGACAAGTTTACAATTTTGTATAATTTAGTCCTTTTAGTTATATCAAAATAAAAATAAGTCTAACAATCTCCCCCTTTTTGATATAACAAAACACTTGATAAATATTTGTTTTTGAAAATTTGTCAATCCTTTTAAATTTCCACTTAGGCTCCCCTTAATAAAAATCTTTATAAAATATTTGAAAATTTTAAAGACATTTGTTTAAAAACTTAACATAAATGTTTAATTCTAAAACAAATTATTTAATCATAAATTTCTCCCCCTTTTTGTTATAGCAAAAAGAATAAAATGCTACAAAAGAACAAACGTCATTAGAGCAATAGGGCATTATCCAAAAAGCAATAAAAAGCAAAAAGAAGATAAACCATAATATTCCATTTAACATAAGATCCATAAAAGAAATCCAACATAATCCAAATAACATAAGAGATCCAAATATAAAATCCAACATCCAAATATGAAAATTAGCATAAAATCCATCATAAAGCCATAGTTATAAGATAAATATCCAACAAAGTGCAAATGAGGTCTAAAAACATAATCCAAAGAACTAAATCAAAATAAGTCCAAAATGCCATAGGAAAGTCATAGAAATAAGAACAATAGACTAAACATCCGGTGCATGAGATAATGATGGAGGAAAGGGATGACCACGAATGTCATGCATATCATGCTCCAATGATGTCACGCGACCATCCAAGCTCCTAAGCATGCCGGTAGTCTCCTCATGAGAGCTACGAAGAAAAGCATCCATGTTGTCAAAGTGAGTGACCATAGCCGCATACATGGATTCAATGGTCATGGGTAGTGGAGCATTCGGTGCAATCCTTGGATTAACACGAGCTTCATCTTTATCATTTTTGTGAAACCATTCATCATCAACGAGTCTCCAACTGGTCTTCTTAATAGTAGTCTTATTAATTTTGCTCTTGAGACGGATGGCGGGATCAAGAGAGGTGTCGATGTTTAACTTCTCAAAGATATGACTTAGAACCCATCCATAGTTGAGAGAGAAGCTATAAGGGTTGTGAATGATTTTGACAAGGGAAGTGAAGATCATTTGGGCAATATTTGGACGGTTACCAGTACGGAGTTGGTGTAACCACCAATAATCGATATGACGCATGCGAGTGCATCGTCCACCGGAAGGGCGAAAGAACCAAGTGATGAAAATGTGAAGGAGCCTATCATAGATGTAAAGATGTGTAGGACTAACATCATCAAAATCAATAGGCACACTTTCGGATTCATTTGAAACACCACTATTAGGGACACCTAGGTGTTCAGCAATACTTGCCGGAGTAAGAGTAAACTCGGTTCCCATAAGATATGACTCTATAGCTATAACCTCAGAATTGGTATTATTAACAAGAACAACATTTGCATAGAAAGCTTTCACTAGGTTATGAAAGACACGAGGTTTAATATCAAGGAAATCCATCCAACCCATTCAACAAACATAGGAAAGAATTCAAAATTATAAAGCTCGGAGGTTAGAAAATTCAAGTGGATAGTTCGTTCGGATCTAATAACTTTTGTCTCATAAATTTGATGAAATTGATCAAGGCATTCATCATCTTGAAAACAAAGATTTAAAAAAAATGGATTTTGATTTTGAGGTGGAGGTTGATTAGAACGCGAAGATTGACCTCTTTCAAGGCGAGCTCGTTTGGCTCTTGAAGGCCTAGTTCTAGGAGGCATGATTTTGAAAAGATGAGAAAATTTAGCTTTGAAAAAAAATTGGATGGGGAATTTTGACAAACACTTGGTGGGCAAGGGTTTGGAAAAAAATTGGAATAGGTTTATATTAGACTGGGTAACCTCCTGCAAAAACAAGCAAGATATATCAAATAATTATCAACCTAATTCATCAAATTTAATGCCTAAATCCTTGAAAAAATATGTAATTTTCGAAAACCCTAGGTTCAAAAATTTTGAAGCAAAATTTATGAAATTTTGAGTAATCATGTATAAAAATACAAACTATGAAGTACTAACATGATTATTGATGAACTAAAGTATGAAAAAAATCTTTTAAAAACAAATTATCATCAATAATTCGAAATAAATAAAAAATTATGAAGATGAGTTTTAATACGGAAGCCAGGATCCAAGAATTACCTCAAAATCTAGGAACCCTCTAGATCACAATTAATCTAGCAAACTCACTAATATGATCCGAGAAAACCCCAAACTCCATGTTCAGCAAATCGATAATAAAGCATGATCTTAATGTAGAAAACGAGATAGGATGAATTTGACGGTGGCGGTATTGGATATATTTGTCCTTGGCACCCTCCTAATCGCAATTCAATAGGCAAACACCTGCAGACGGTACGAATCTCTCCAATGAATGGATGATGACGAGATAGATGTTGTAGGATATTTTGTCCTTGGCACCCTCTTAGACGCGATTATCTAAGCAAGCAACCTCAAGCGGCTCTAACCCACCCTCCTAGATGCAATTACCTAGGCAAGCAAGAGTGTGAAGATGATCTCCATTACAAGATCTTGACGAACTTACGTTGAAGAAGACTTCGATACGAAAAATAACAAGGCAAATCTATCTACCTTGAAAATAAAATGGCCCATGGCCAAAGGTTTTTGCAACTCATAAATTCATGATGATGTTCTTATTAATGAAGCAAATATGCCTTTAAATAGGATACAAATGAAGAGTTCAACTTAAATTAGGAAAAGTAAACATAATAATAAAATAAATAAACATATTTTATCTAACCTAAAAAACTAATAAACAAATAACAAATCTAATCCTAAATCATCTAAACATCTTCATAAAGAATCCTAGATTAAATTTAAGTACAAATAATCAATAAAATTATTTAAAAATAGTAATAAATAATATTTCCCGTAATAAATCCGTATAGAGATTTCTGCTCGCATAGTCTTCACTAAAACAGACATAACTTGAGCTCCCGACGTCGAATTGATGCGTTTCAAGATGCGTTGAAAAGCTAAGAGACATACGAATATGTTTGAAGATCTCGTTTTCTACATCAAGATCATGCTTTATTATCGGTTTGCTGAACGTGGAGTTTAGGGTTTCTCGGATGATATTAGTGAGTTTGCTAGATTAATTGTGATCTAGAGGGTCCTAGATTTTGAGGTAATTCTTGGATCCCGCTTCCGTATCAATCTCCATTTACTACCTCCACGCCTCAATCCATAATCCATAAACAAAGATGGAAATTTCAGATTTGTTTTACCAACCCTTTTCTTTATCTTTTTCAATCTTTTTAACTATAATCTTATTATTCATCTTCTAATCTTTCACCTTACCTTTTTTTCTTTAAATTTCCAGCCTTGAATCTGAAGATTTCAAGAAAATCCCTTCTCAATTCTCTTGAATTTTCAGATCTGTGCACAGCTTGTTTGATTGAGTATAGAGCTTCTAGTTTTTGCAACAACTTGATTGAAGGCTTCCAAATCCACAATTGTGCTACTCTACCAATTGGTATATGTCTTTAACCCTTTAACTCCTTTGGACCTACTACCTTTGCCTTGTGAACAAGTGATGAACAAAAACAGCAAGGACAAGGCAGAATTCGCGAAGAAATTACAGCAATAAGTCCGGGAGAATATTGAGAAGCGGGCCTGCCAATATGAGCAACAAGCCAACAAAGGACACAAGAAGATCACCTTTGAAGTTGGAGATTGGGTTTGTGTTCATTTCAGGAAGGAAATGTTTCCCAATTAACAGAAACCTAAGTTGTTACCGAGAGGAGATGGTCCTTTTCAAGTGGTAGAAAAGGTGAACAACAATGCATACAAGTTGGAACTACCAGGAAATTACAATGTAAGTGGAACATTTAATATCTCGGATCTATCCCCATATGAAGACGGTGACGATTTGAGGACAAATCGCTTAAAAGAAGGGGGGATGATGCAAGCATGCAAGTACTAGATCCAGAAGTAATGCCACTAGGACCTATCAGTAGTTACAAGGCTAAATAATTCAGGGAAGTACTTTCTCACAAATGCATAAATGCTTCTAGGTCATTTGAAGATTTATCAGCCATAGAACATAACCTCTACAATGTATTGCAAATTGATATGTGATACATTAAACCATATCTTTAAGCATAAGTTACATATCTTTTAATTATGTTTTAGCATACTTAGATTAAGCTTGCATATGCTATCTACATAACCTTAGTTTATACATTGGCATACCAAGAACTATTGTGTCTGATCGGGATGTGAAGTTCTTAAGTCACTTTTGGAGAGCCCTATGGAGTAAGATTGGTACTAAGTTACTATTCTCCACCACTTGCCACCCTCAAACGGATGGCCAAACTGAAGTGGTGAACCGAGTACTTTCTATGTTACTTCGATCCATCATTAGGAAGAATTTGAAAACATGGGAGGAGAGTTTACCACATGTGGAGTTTGCATACAACCGTTCGATCCATAGTACTACAGGGCGCACGCCTTTTGAAGTGGTGTATGGATTCAATCCATTAACACCGATAGACTTGTTACCATTACCCGCTGATCAAATTGTGAATAAAGATGGACTTAATAAAGCTGAATTTGTTAAGAAGCTTCATCAACAAGTGCGGGAGAACATTGAAAAACGAATGATATGAACGTCAATGGCAAAGACCCAGAGAAGTACCCAGGTGGCCCCATTACTCGAGCAAGGGCCAAGGAGTTCCAAGCAGCCATGGAAAATATGTTTACATCAAGCTTGGGACGTGAGAAAGAAGAAATAATAAGGGAGGAACACTTTACTTTGCTTATGCATGAATTTGCATGAGTATTTAAAGTTTGCATAACATTCATTGCATTCAATAAACATGTTGTTCATTAAAGCATGCGTTGCATTTAAACATGTAGTTCATTTAGTTATACACTTCATTTAACTAAGTAGTTCATTGATTAAACTAGTTCATTCAAGATTATTAGTTCATTGAATAAAGTTAGTTCATTAATTAAACTAGTTCATTCATCAAACTAGCTCATTTATTAAACTAACTCTTAATTGTTTACATGCATGTTTTCAATTAAAGATTGAATAAAGTTTACCTTTGTGTCTAGGTGCATGAGAGAAGATGAACGGTTTTACCAGATGCAAGAATATCAGCAGAATGTCTTCCAATTCTGGATGCGATACAGACGTGTTTGGATCCAGAAATCAATTGGACGTTATTCCTCCATCTCTTAGCTTTCCAATGCCTTTTGAATCACCTCAATCCGATATCGGGAGCTTGAGATACGAATGATTTACTGAAGACAGTGCAGGCTGAAATTTTTATTACGGGAATTTTATGCATGGATGATTTGAATGAATTTGAGCCAAGGAAGAGTTCTTTCATCTTCTACCAAGAGACAAGCAATTGATGGCCATCTTAATTCAGCAAATTCAAGGCATTCAAGGTTGATGTTATCACCATTCAAGTGGGGTTTCAAAATTCATTGAGGAGACATGAAATGAAGGCTGGATGAAACTCACCTTTTATGACATTCAAGTCATATTAATCAGCTTGGAAGATGAAGAGTTGCACTTAAGCTGGACAGCAAGGACGTCTACATTCATCCTTGTCCACATTCATCCCCTTTCTCTTCATATGATAGCAAAACAAGGCAGCCCAAGAGTCCTTCTTAATTTGGACGAAAATATGACTAAATTCAACCTCAATTTGTCTAAACTAATCAGCTTTGAAGATGAGAAGAAAGGACAAAGCATTCATGTGTATTCAAGTGCATTAAGATGAGCATTCATCTTTCTTGTAACACCTTTTCATATTCTGCCTACTTCTACTATAAATAGGCATCTTTAGGATCATTGTAAGACACACTTTGAATATATAAAACATCTTTGAAAGATTGCTTTCATTCTTGTTCTCTTGTGGAACTTTATCGGCTTCAAGTTAGTCTTGTAGTCTTCATCCATTTCCCTTTTGTTATAGCGTTGGTTCCTAGCTCATCTATAGCTAGTGGGTCACGTTCCATATCCTACCACTTCATTTCCACTTTATTATATTGCTGGTTCCTAACTCTTTATAGTTAGGGGGTCACAATCCATCCTTTGAATTTCTTCATCTTAACGCCAACACCCCATCATCTTCACCTACATTTTCATCTTTTATTTTTTTTTCTTCCATAATCACAACTATCACTCTTCCTACACCCCTTCTACATATCTTTCATCCCATTATTTCTATTTCTTATTTATCTATTTCTACTTACATTGTTGTTTGAGTAATTTGAGAATACATTCAAAGCACTGCAGAGTTCTTACTAGAATCACGATCGGGCATTCACATATATGATTCAAAACTCATAGTCGAGATCATATCATTTGGTATCAGAGCCTAGACGATTCAGTAAGCGTATTATTTTTCTCTCTCCCGGGTTAGTAAAAAAAAATAAAAAAAAAATCTTAAAGAGGGAGGAAGCAGTCTATTCTTGTTTAAAAAAAATTACAATACATCATTTCTTATTGCTGAATTACAAATTCCTTTACCTATTTTTAGTAATTCTTTCTTTTTGAAGCCATTATCCTTTTATTATTCATCATTCTCCTACCAAGCTAGAATTGTTTCAGCCGAAGTCCACGAGACACTTGTAAGCCTTGAGGAAGTTCCCAAAAGGACTTGAAAATAAAGCACGAGTGGTAAAAGGCATGAGTGTGCATTAAGGGGAAAAGCCTAACCCGAGTGAAACACGAGTGTGAGTGCATTTTCTTTGGAGTGGAAAGGTGAGATTTTGTGTTAGTAAGGTTTAATTTCTTTTGTTTCTTTATCTAACATGTCACAAAGATCTGGTCATAGTGGTGAGAGGAGTTCCCAATTTGCAAAATCAGGCTATGCTTCAAGCAATGGCCAAAATGATCCAAGAGCAATTGGAGCCCCTAATTGAACGAATAGACCAGCTTGAAATTTCACAAGCTAATCAGGGTAATGAGGAGTATCCTGAAGAAGTTGAAGTAGATGATGTGCAAGATCAAGTATCCCAACATAGCATGGTACAACAAGGCCAGAGAGCTCGACCACGAGTAGACGATAATCTCAGCAACATCAAGATTACCATTCCTCCTTTTCAAGGAAGAACGGATCCTGAAACCTATCTTGCATGGGAAAAGAAGGTTGAGCACATTTTTGAGTGCCATAACTATTCAGAGCTTAAAAAGGTAAAACTCGCTGCCATTGAGTTTACGGATTATGCACTAATATGGTGGGATCAATTGACATCAAGTAGGAGACGCAATGGAGAACATCCTATCACTACATGGGATGAAATGAAAGCGGTGATGATCAGGCGATTCATTCCAACCCACTACCATCGAGTTATTCAACCGTCTTCAAAATCTTTCACAAGGTAACCGAGTGTTGAAGATTACTACAAAGAGATGGAGGTGTCCATGATTCGAGCCAACATCGACGAGGATCGAGAAGCCACAATGGCAAGATTCCTAGCGGGACTAAATCCGGACATTGCGAACGTGGTCGAGTTGCAACATTATGTGGAGATGGAAGACATGGTGCATATGGCCATGAAAGTGGAAAAACAGCTCAAAAGAAAGGGTGCCACACGATCTTATGGGAGTTCAACATCAAAATGGGGGCAAAGTTCATACAAGAAGACTCCTCCATTACCGTCCCACGAAAAAGGAGGACCACCGAAAGGAAGTAAGCCCATTGCGAAACCAGCAAGGGTAAGACTACCGCTACTCCAAATCGTTCCGTGACATACAATGTTTTAAGTGTTTGGGGCGTGGACACATTGCAAGCCAATGTCCGAACCGCAACACCATGCTTCTTCGAGATGATGGAGAAGTTGAATCGGAACAAGAAGAGGATGAGAATGAAGATGTTGCCATCGAAGAAGAAGAATTAGAGTATGGCGTGGAAGGAGAGGTTCTTGTTGTCAAAAGAAGCCTAAACGTATAATCCGTTGGAGGAAATGAACAACGAGAAAATATCTTCCATACTCGTTGCCATGTTGGAGGAAAGGTATGCTTTGTTATTATTGATGGTGGTAGTTGCACTAATGTTGCTAGTACCTTAATGGTAGATACACTTGGCTTGGCAACAACAAAGCATCCACAACCTTATAAGCTACAATGGCTCAACGATGGAGGAGAACTCAAGGTGACCAAACAAGTTCGAATTGTTTTCTCTATTGGGAAGTACAAAGACGCGAGGTATTATGCGATGTCGTTCCAATGCACGCAAGCCATTTATTACTTGGAAGGCCTTGGCAATTTGATAGGCGAGTGATCCATGACGGGTATACCAACCGTATACGTTCACCCATGAAGCAAAGAAGATCACTTTAGCCCCACTTTCTCCAAAACAAATACATGAAGACCAAATTTTATTGAGAGGAAAAATTGAAAAAGCCAAAGAGAGAGAGACCAAAATGGAGGTAAAAGCAAAGGAGTGTGATCAAAATGAGGGAAGGAAAATCAGCATTCTTTCTAAAGAGAGAGAATTGAAAAAGAGTTTAATGACAGCAAAGGAAGCACTTGTGCTCATGTACAAGGAAAATTTCTTGAATACTAACTACCTTGATCAAAATTTGCCTGCTTTTGTTGTGTCTTTATTGCAGGAGTTTGATGACCTATTTCCGGAGGAAATACCAAGTGGGCTGCCACCTATTCGTGGCATAGAACATCAAATAGACTTTGTTCCCGGAGCCGTCATTCCAAACCGACCAGCGTACCGAAGCAACCCCGAAGAAACTAAGGAGTTGCAAAGGCAAGTATCTGAGTTGATGTCAAAAGGCTACGTGAGGGAAAGCCTTAGCCCATGTGCCGTGCCCGGTCTACTTGTGCCAAAGAAGGATGGAACTTGGCGCATGTGTGTGGACTGCCGAGCGGTAAACAAAATTACGGTAAAGTATCGTCACCCTATTCCTCGCTTAGATGACATGTTAGATGAGCTTAGTGGTTCTAACCTCTTTTCCAAGATTGATCTTAAAAGTGGTTACCACCAAATACGAATGCGGGAAGGTGATGAGTGGAAAACAGCATTCAAAACTAAGCAAGGCCTTTATGAGTGGTTGGTTATGCCTTTTGGCTTAACTAATGCTCCAAGCACGTTTATGAGGTTAATGAATCATGTTCTTAGGCCATTCTTGGGTAAGTTTTGTGTGGTTTACTTTGATGACATTCTAATCTATAGTAAAACCATGGAAGAACATGTTCAACATTTAAGGTCAGTTTTGCTAGTTTTGAGGAAGGAAAAACTGTTTGCTAACTTACAAAAATGTACATTTTGTACTGACAGGGTTGTTTTCCTAGGATTCGTGTGAGTTCTGAAGGGCTTGGAGGTGGACAAAGAGAAGGTTAAAGCCATTGAAGAGTGGCCACGACCAGCAAGCATTTCTCAAGTTAGGAGCTTCCATGGACTTGCAAGTTTTTATCAAGATTCGTCCCCAACTTCAGCACCATAGCCGCCCCACTAACAAGTGTTATTAAGAAGAATTCTAAATTCTTTTGGGGGAAGATCAAGAGAAGTCCTTTAATAGCATTAAAGATTGTTTAATACATGCCCCTTTACTTGCTCTACCTGATTTTAATCTAACTTTTGAAATTGAATGTGATGCATCAGGTGTAGGAATTGGAGCAGTTTTGTCTCAAGGTGGACGTCCTATAGCCTATTTCAGTGAAAAATTAAGTGGAGCTACGCTTAATTACCCTACCTATGACAAGGAGATGTATGCTCTTGTGAGGGCAATGGAAACATGGCAACATTACCTTTGGCCTAAGGAGTTCATCATTCACACTGATCATGAGGCATTGAAACATATCCGGGGCAGCATAAACTCAACAAAAGGCATGCCAAATGGGTGAGTTTCTTGAAACTTTCCCATATGTTATCAAGTACAAGAAAGGTAAGGAGAATATAGTTGCCGATGCATTGTCACGGAGGTATATTCTTTTAAACACTTTGGAATCTAAGTTATTGGGTTTTGTTTTTATTAAAGACTTATATGTCTCTGACTCTGATTTTGGAGAGATTTACAAAGCTTGTGAGAAAGGGTCAATTGAAAAATACTATAAGCATGATGGTTTCCTATTTAAGGAAGGAAGACTATGCATCCCTCAAGGTTCCATGCGTGAATTGCTAACTAAGGAAGCTCATGGAGGAGGATTAATGGGACATTTTGGGATAGAAAAGACTTTGGCTATACTTCAAGAGCACCTATATTGGCCTAAAATGAAACGAGATGTGGAGAGGTTGTGTGAGCGATGCATCACTTGCAGGAAGGCCAAATCTAAAGTCATGCCACATGGACTTTACACACCACTACCCATACCGGAAGCACCATGGATGGATATTTCAATGGATTTTGTGCTAGGGCTTCCACGTATTAAGAATAACAAAGATTCCATCTTTGTAGTTGTGGATAGATTCTCCAAAATGGCTCATTTCATTCCCTGTAACAAAACTAATGATGCCTCACATATTGCTACTTTGTTTTTCAGGGAAATCTTAAGGTTACATGGCATACCAAGAACTATTGTGTCTGATCGGGATGTGAAGTTCTTAAGTCTCTTTTGGAGAGCCCTATGGAGTAAGATTGGTACTAAGTTACTATTCTCCACCACTTGCCACCCTCAAACAGATGGCCAAACTGAAGTGGTGAACCGAGTACTTTCTATCTTACTTCGATCCATCATTAGGAAGAATTTGAAAACATGGGAGGAGAGTTTACCACA
This sequence comes from Hibiscus mutabilis, assembly GCA_019671005.1. NCBI lineage: Eukaryota > Viridiplantae > Streptophyta > Magnoliopsida > Malvales > Malvaceae > Hibiscus > Hibiscus mutabilis. The sequence continues at coordinate 51,814 of JAGYYJ010000491.1, read as the reverse complement.
TGTGGAGTTTGCATACAACCGTTCGATCCATAGTACTACAGGGCGCACGCTTTTTGAAGTGGTGTATGGATTCAATCCATTAACACCGATAGACTTGTTACCATTACCCGATCAAATTGTGAATAAAGATGGACAAAAAGCTTGTGAAACATTGAAAAACGAACCAAATGGACTTAATAAAGCTGAATTTGTTAAGAAGCTTCATCAACAGCATTGCAAAACGCAAAATATGAGCAGCAAGCAAATAAGGGTCGTAAGAATTTCCTTTGAGCCAGGGGATTGGGTGTGGCTGCACATGAGGAAAGAAAGGTTCCCGCTCAACGAAAGTCCAAATTAATGCCTCGGGAGATGGACCATTCCAAATAGTCAAGAAGATCAATGACAATGCCTATCAATTAGATCTTCCAGGTGAGTTTAATGTTAGTGCAACCTTCAATGTTGCTGACCTATCTCCTTATGATGTAGATGACGATTTGGGGACAAATCGCCTTAAAGAGGGAGGGACTGATATGAACGTCAATGGCAAAGACCCAGAGAAGTACCCAGGTGGCCCCATTACTCGAGCAAGGGCCAAGGAGTTCCAAGCAGCCATGGAAAATATGTTTACATCAAGCTTGGGACGTGAGAAAGAAGAAATAATAAGGGAGGAACACTTTACTTTGCTTATGCATGAATTTGCATGAGTATTTAAAGTTTGCATAACATTCATTGCATTCAATAAACATGTTGTTCATTAAAGCATGCGTTGCATTTAAACATGTAGTTCATTTAGTTATACACTTCATTTAACTAAGTAGTTCATTGATTAAACTAGTTCATTCAAGATTATTAGTTCATTGAATAAAGTTAGTTCATTAATTAAACTAGTTCATTCATCAAACTAGCTCATTTATTAAACTAACTCTTAATTGTTTACATGCATGTTTTCAATTAAAGATTGAATAAAGTTTACCTTTGTGTCTAGGTGCATGAGGGAAGATGAACGGTTTTACCAGATGCAAGAATATCAGCAGAATGTCTTCCAATTCTGGATGCGATACAGACGTGTTTGGATCCAGAAATCAATTGACGTTATTCCTCCATCTCTTAGCTTTCCAATGCCTTTTGAATCACCTCAATCCGATATCGGGAGCTTGAGATACGAATGATTTACTGAAGACAGTGCAGGCTGAAATTTTTATTACGGGAATTTTATGCATGGATGATTTGAATGAATTTGAGCCAAGGAAGAGTTCTTTCATCTTCTACCAAGAGACAAGCAATTGATGGCCATCTTAATTCAGCAAATTCAAGGCATTCAAGGTTGATGTTATCACCATTCAAGTGGGGTTTCAAAATTCATTGAGGAGACATGAAATGAAGGCTGGATGAAACTCACCTTTTATGACATTCAAGTCATATTAATCAGCTTGGAAGATGAAGAGTTGCACTTAAGCTGGACAGCAAGGATGTCTACATTCATCCTTGTCCACATTCATCCCCTTTCTCTTCATATGATAGCAAAACAAGGCAGCCCAAGAGTCCTTCTTAATTTGGACGAAAATATGACTAAATTCAACCTCAATTTGTCTAAACTAATCAGCTTTGAAGATGAGAAGAAAGACAAAGCATTCATGTGTATTCAAGTGCATTAAGATGAGCATTCATCTTTCTTGTAACACCTTTTCATATTCTGCCTACTTCTACTATAAATAGGCATCTTTAGGATCATTGTAAGACACACTTTGAATATATAAAACATCTTTGAAAGATTGCTTTCATTCTTGTTCTCTTGTGGAACTTTATCGGCTTCAAGTTAGTCTTGTAGTCTTCATCCATTTCCCTTTTGTTATAGCGTTGGTTCCTAGCTCATCTATAGCTAGTGGGTCACGTTCCATATCCTACCACTTCATTTCCACTTTATTATATTGCTGGTTCCTAACTCTTTATAGTTAGGGGGTCACAATCCATCGTTTGAATTTCTTCATCTTAACGCCAACACCCCATCATCTTCACCTACATTTTCATCTTTTATTTTTTTTTTCTTCCATAATCACAACTATCACTCTTCCTACACCCCTTCTACATATCTTTCATCCCATTATTTCTATTTCTTATTTATCTATTTCTACTTACATTGTTGTTTGAGTAATTTCAGAATACATTCAAAGCACTGCAGAGTTCTTACTAGAATCACGATCGGGCATTCACATATATGATTCAAAACTCATAGTCGAGATCATATCAACGAACCAAGCAATATGAGCAGCAAGCAAATAAGGGTCGTAAGCGAATTTCCTTTGAGCCAGGGGATTGGGTGTGGCTGCACATGAGGAAAGAAAGGTTCCCGGCTCAACGAAAGTCCAAATTAATGCCTCGGGGAGATGGACCATTCCAAATAGTCAAGAAGATCAATGACAATGCCTATCAATTAGATCTTCCAGGTGAGTTTAATGTTAGTGCAACCTTCAATGTTGCTGACCTATCTCCTTATGATGTAGATGACGATTTGGGGACAAATCGCCTTAAAGAGGGAGGGACTGATATGAACGTCAATGGCAAAGACCCAGAGAAGTACCCAGGTGGCCCCATTACTCGAGCAAGGGCCAAGGAGTTCCAAGCAGCCATGGAAAATATGTTTACATCAAGCTTGGGACGTGAGAAAGAAGAAATAATAAGGGAGGAACACTTTACTTTGCTTATGCATGAATTTGCATGAGTATTTAAAGTTTGCATAACATTCATTGCATTCAATAAACATGTTGTTCATTAAAGCATGCGTTGCATTTAAACATGTAGTTCATTTAGTTATACACTTCATTTAACTAAGTAGTTCATTGATTAAACTAGTTCATTCAAGATTATTAGTTCATTGAATAAAGTTAGTTCATTAATTAAACTAGTTCATTCATCAAACTAGCTCATTTATTAAACTAACTCTTAGTTGTTTACATGCATGTTTTCAATTAAAGATTGAATAAAGTTTACCTTTGTGTCTAGGTGCATGAGGGAAGATGAACGGTTTTACCTGATGCAAGAATATCAGCAGAATGTCTTCCAATTCTGGATGCGATACAGACGTGTTTGGATCCAGAAATCAATTGGACGTTATTCCTCCATCTCTTAGCTTTCCAATGCCTTTTGAATCACCTCAATCCGATATCGGGAGCTTGAGATACGAATGATTTACTGAAGACAGTGCAGGCTGAAATTTTTATTACGGGAATTTTATGCATGGATGATTTGAATGAATTTGAGCCAAGGAAGAGTTCTTTCATCTTCTACCAAGAGACAAGCAATTGATGGCCATCTTAATTCAGCAAATTCAAGGCATTCAAGATTGATGTTATCACCATTCAAGTGGGGGTTTCAAAATTCATTGAGGAGACATGAAATGAAGGCTGGATGAAACTCACCTTTTATGACATTCAAGTCATATTAATCAGCTTGGAAGATGAAGAGTTGCACTTAAACTGGACAGCAAGGATGTCTACATTCATCCTTGTCCACATTCATCCCCTTTCTCTTCATATGATAGCAAAACAAGGCAGCCCAAGAGTCCTTCTTAATTTGGACGAAAATATGACTAAATTCAACCTCAATTTGTCTAAACTAATCAGCTTTGAAGATGAGAAGAAAGGACAAAGCATTCATGTGTATTCAAGTGCATTAAGATGAGCATTCATCTTTCTTGTAACACCTTTTCATATTCTGCCTACTTCTACTATAAATAGGCATCTTTAGGATCATTGTAAGACACACTTTTGAATATATAAAACATCTTTGAAAGATTGCTTTCATTCTTGTTCTCTTGTGGAACTTTATCGGCTTCAAGTTAGTCTTGTAGTCTTCATCCATTTCCCTTTTGTTATAGCGTTGGTTCCTAGCTCATCTATAGCTAGTGGGTCACGTTCCATATCCTACCACTTCATTTCCACTTTATTATATTGCTGGTTCCTAACTCTTTATAGTTAGGGGGTCACAATCCATCCTTTGAATTTCTTCATCTTAACGCCAACACCCCATCATCTTCACCTACATTTTCATCTTTTATTTTTTTTTCTTCCATAATCACAACTATCACTCTTCCTACACCCCTTCTACATATCTTTCATCCCATTATTTCTATTTCTTATTTATCTATTCCTACTTACATTGTTGTTTGAGTAATTTCAGAATACATTCAAAGCACTGCAGAGTTCTTACTAGAATCACGATCGGGTATTCATATATATAATTCAAAACTCATAGTCGAGATCATATCATAAACTTAGGAATTAAATACAATAAATAAATGCTAAAATCTAATCTCCTAATTAGATAAGCAACTTCTAATAATAAATAAATGCTAAAAATAAAATCCTAATTAAATAAATCCGATCCTAATAGATATTTCAGAATCCTATATTGATTTAAATTACAAATAATCAAATAAAATCTTGAAAATTCGTAATTATCCAAAAATCTCGTATTAATCCCGTATAGGAATTTCTGCATGCGATGCCTTCGCTAAAATAGAAGTATCTTGAGATCCAGATGTCCGATTGAGGCGTTTCAAGATGCGTTGGAAAGCTAATTTGCTGCCGGACAAGTTTTAAGAAGACAACATGTTGACCCATAAATGCCTGGATCCCATCCAAAAATTCGTCTCAAGTCGGCCGATGCTCCAGCTTTGCAAAACAGTTCCAGTTTATTATCTAAAATGCTTTTCTTCACACCTCCTAAGCATGGATCACTTTGGACCTTTTTGTTTGCATCGAACAGTTTCAGCTTCTTGTCCAATATGAGTAATTTAACCCCGCTTATGCATGTATCACATCATCCCCTCCCTCCTCAAAGTGATTCGTCCTTGAATTGAAGCCGAAAAAAGAATGACGTGAAATAACAGGAAGTACAAAGGAATCTTTGTCATAAGTGGAGTGACCTAATTGAGCACCTCACAATGGTTCAACAAAGTCCTGGAAAAATAACTCAAAACCACTCGAAACAAGGATGTTATTGTTAGGTTGAAAAAATTCTCTCTTTATATTTTTCTCGTCTTTTTCTTTTGGACATAGATAAACTTTTACCTCTTGTTTCTTTTCACTCACCTTAATTGGGCCATTAATTAGACTTTTATTGCTCTCGGCCTCTTGACTCTCAATCTTTTTAAAATAAAATAACTCTCATACCCAATTTCACTCACAAAAAATATCATCAAAATACAATTTCTGTAGAGGCGGAAGTGTTTCTAACATAATGATAGGAAAATAATTAAATGAAGGGTTAGAATCACACTTACTTTAGTAACGCGCAAGTAGTTTTATTTTCTGATTGTGCATCATCTTGTTCTCTATCGTCCTCGCACTAAATATCTTGCGGAGTCGTGGTGAAAACGGATGGTTCAATTTGTGGGACTATTATCGTCTCTTTGTGGTGTTCACCTCTTTTTCTGCATGACACACTGATGGTGGTTCATTAATATGCTGTACAGGTGACGATTCGACTACAATAAAAGAGGATTCTTGTTTTGATAATGGATGAGAACGAATCGCTCTCTCATGACTTTCTTGAGTTCTGCCCAAGATCTTATCTTGGCTTCTCCATTGAGACGTCTATTTTGCCGCAATAATTTCCACCAAAGTGAGGCATAATCTTTGAAATTTAGGGCCACTAATGGAACTTGATCTTTCTTGGGATATCCAAAGAAATCAAATAGGCCAGCAACACGATATTCCCAATCACAATAACCATTAGGATCATACTTACCTCGAAAAGAAGGTATTTTGAAGTTTGGGATAGCCAAAGTGTGTAGATAATGGATGGGAATGATTCGCTCTCTCATGACTTTCTTGAGTTCTGTCAAAGATCTTATCTCAGCTTCTCCATTGAGATGCCTATTTTGCTGCAATGATTTCCACCAAAGTGAGGCATAATCTTTGAAATTTAGGACCACAAATAGAACTTGATCTTCCTCGGGATATCCAAAGAAATCAAACAGGCGATCAACGCGACATTCCCAATCACAATAACCATCAGGATCATACTAACCTCGAAAAGAAGGTATTTTGAAGTTTGGGATAGCCAAAGTGTGTTGATAATGGATGAGAACGATTCGCTCTCTCATGACTTTCTTGAGTTCTGCCCAAGATCTTATCTTAGGTTCTCCATTGAGACACCTATTTCGCCGCAATGATTTCCACCAAAGTGAGGCATAATCTTTGAAATTTAGGGCCACTAATGGAACTTGATCTTTCTCGGGATATCCAAAGAAATCAAATAGGCGAGCAACACGATATTCCCAATCACAATAACCATTAGGATCATACTTACCTCGAAAAGAAGGTATTTTGAATTTTGGGATAGCCAAAGTGTGTTGATAATGGATGGGAACGATTCGCTCTCTCATGACTTTCTTGAGTTCTGTCCAAGATCTTATCTCAACTTCTCCATTGAGATGCCTATTTTGCTGCAATGATTCCACCAAAGTAAGGCATAATCTTTGAAATTTAGGGCCACAGATGGAACTTGATCTTCCTCAGGATATCCAAAGAAATCAAACAGGCGATCAACGCGACATTCCCAATCACAAAAACCATCAGGATCATACTAACCTCGAAAAGAAGGTATTCTGAAGTTTGGGATAGCCAAAGTGTGTTGATAATGGATGAGAACGATTCGCTCTCTCATGACTTTCTTGAGTTCTGCCCAAGATCTTATCCAAGCTTCTCCATTGAGACGCCTATTTCGCTGCAATGATTTCCACCAAAGTGAGGCATAATCTTTGAAATTTAGGGCCATTAATGGAATTTGTTCTTCCTCGGGATATCCGAAGAAATCAAACAAGTGATCAAAGCGATATCCCCAATCATAATAACCATCAGGGGCATACTTTCCATAAAAATAAGGTATTTTGAAGTTTAATTTAGTTAAGGGAGGCTTTCCTCGAGAAGTAAAACCTGAACTATCATGTTGTTTTGTACGCGGTTTGTCTCTGCGAAACATCCTCCAAGAATCGTCTCAGCTCATATACCAAATGATAGAGTAGCGCATATCTAAATAAAAAAGAAAACAAACCCAAAATAAAGAACAAATCTAAAAATTCATATTTGCTTATGGTGGTGGCGTCAATAGAGGAAGCTTGAATATGTGGAGATGGCGTAATGAATTGATAGTTGTCATCGGCACCCTCTTAGATGCAATTATCTAAGGAAGCAACCTCAAGCGGCTCTAACCCACCCTCCCAAACACGATTGTATGGGCAAGCAAGAGTGTGAAGATCCTCAACAACAAATCCTGGAGAACTTGAAAATCGATTTACTTCTAAAACACAAGATAATCTTCTTGCAAGTTGGAACGCAAAAGAGAACTTTATTTAGTCATTCAAATCTACATTACAATGTGAGTGAAACCTCCTTTTATATAGGCCTTGGAGAAATTCTAATCCTACTGAACTTAGGAATTAAATACAATAAATAAATGCTGAAATCTAATATCCTAATTAGATAAGTAACTTCTAATAATAAATAAATACAAAAAATAAAATCCTAATTAAATAAATCTGATCCTAATAGATATTACAGATTCCTATATTGAAATACAAATAATCAAATAAAATCTTGAAAATTAGTAATTATCCAAAAATCTCGTATTAATCCCGTATAATAATTTATGCATACATTGTCTTTGCTAATATAGACGTATCTTGAGTTCCAGATGTCCGATTGAGGTGTTTCAAGATGTGCTGGATAGCTAATTGATAGATGGACAAGTTTTAAGAAGACATGTTGACTTAGAAATGTCTGGATTCTATACAAAATGCGTCGCAAGTTGACTGACATTTTTGACTTGCAAAGCAGTTTCAACTTCTTTTCCAAGAAGATTATTTTGACCCCTCTCATGCTCGTATCATATTTGCTCAACGTCCTCATTATCTTCCACGATTTCATCATCTTGGTGTACTTGGTTCTACCTTCTGTTGCCTCGATTGCTTTGCAAACCTTTGATACGGTCCATCCTTTCATGTATAAGTTCAAGCTCGGCACGCAACAACCTGTTGCATTTCTTCAATCAATGCTGTGTTTAGAGGTTTCGGCATTGTTGCCTTCCTCATCGATTTAAAGATTCAGAATGTTGTGGCATGGTTAACAAAGAAAATAAAGAAATAAGAACTAAAACCTCACCAGAAAGAAAATTGATAGAGTAGCGCAATTTTGGATTTGGAAGCCTTCAATCAAGTTGTTGCAAGAACTAGGAGCTCAAGACTCAATCAAGGAAGTTTGGTGGGCAGATCTGAAAATTCAAGAGAAAAGAGAAGGGATTTTCTTGAATTTTTCAGATTCAAGGCTGGAAATTTAAAGAAAGAAAGACGAGATGAAAGATTAGATGATAAGAAATATGAATATAAATAAAAAGATGAGAAAAGATTAAGAAGAAGATAGGTAAAAAAATCTGAAAATTCCAGCTTTGTTCATGGAATTATGGAAGATGGTGTGAAGGTTGAAGATGAAGATGGCTTGTGAATTGTTGATGTTGTTTTGTCCTCGGCACCCTCTTAGACTCAATTATCTAAGCAAGCAACCTCAAGAGGCTCTAACCCACCCTCCTAGACGCGATTATCTAGGCAAGCAATAATGTGAAGATGATCTCCCTCACAAGAACTCGTCGAACTTATGTTGAAGAAGACTTCGAAGGCACAAGTAATCAACACTTGCAAAAACAAACTCACTAAATATTTCATAAATCAAAGAAAATCTGTCTTACAATGATGGAGGCTTCATCCTTTTATAGGTGAAGGATAGACAAAGTAATTTAACTTCTACTAAACCAAGGAAAACCTAATCTAATTAAAAATAACAAAAAAATAACAGCCTTTAAACTCCTTGTGCTTGTGTGGCAAGGAATAGGGTGATAAGGCAAGTTATAAGCTGATAAGGGCTGGGTGGCTGGTTTCTAAAGTATATAAAACCCTAAAAACATCAATTTAAATGATAATAAATACATTGGGCTAAGTTTAATTCGTCCAAAGCCTTATATTTAAGCTTTTGGGCTGAATTTTACAAAATCTCGTAATAATCCCGTATCCAGTTTTCTAAATTGGACGTATCTTGAGTTCCTGATGTCCGATTGATACGTTTCAAGATGCACTAGAAAGGTAACTAAATAATGGACAATTTGCTAGAAGAGAACTTGACTCAGAAATGCCTGGATCCCATCCAAAAACTCGTCGCAAGTTGGCTGACTTTCCAGACTTTACAAACAGATTCAATTTCTTGTCCAAGATGCATCGTTTTTGACCTCCTATGCGTGCACTGTTTTGGCTTGTATTGTTTGCATCGAACAAATTCAGCTTCTTGTCCAATATTAGTAATTTGACCCCGCTCATGCATGTATCATTCCCCCACTCCTCAAAAGGATTCGTCCTCGAATCTAAATTGGCAATGAGAGAACAATCATCAACTTCAATTGAAAAGGCTTCTTTGTTGTAAGTGGAGTGATCTAATTGAGCTCCTCTCAATGGTTCAACAAAATCCTAAAAAAATAAGACAGCACTACTCAAACATTTGTAAGGATTAGTCAAAATGAAATCACTCGTCGCATTCTTTTTCTTGTCTTTTTCTTTTGGGCTTTGTGTGACTTTTACCTCATATGTATTTTCACTCACCAAATTTGGGCCATTAATTTGACTTTTTTCACTCTCGGCCTTTGTACTCTCAGTCTTTTGTATCTCACATCCCATATCCCTCTCACAAAAATTATCATCAATGTACAATTTCTGTAGAGGAGAAAGTGTTTCTAACGGAATGATAGGACAAGAATCAAATGAAGGGTTAAAATTACACTTACTTTCTTTGTGGGGAGGTGATGAGAGTATAGTAAGTGGACCTACTACTTCACATGAGGGATTAGAAGCATTGTCATCTGGTCTAATGTGTTCATTATCACTATCCTCTTGTTTGAGTGTTTGTGTGTTTTTCGACAACATGGGGATTTTTGTCTTGGTTTTGTCCAGTGACTTGGATGTTTCAATTTTCTGCTTTGGTCTACTTGAGTCGAGCAAAGGTTTAGAAGAATTAGAATGAGATAAAGGTTGAGTGGTACCTCTATCATAGTGATAATTCTTCTGTCGATATCGTTGTCGATCTTTGATGCGCTTTTCGATTATTGTGGCGAATTGGAATGCCTCTTGAAGGGTGTAGTAGGTTTTGAGTTCAAGTACCTCAAGAATGTTGTCATTGAGTCCGATAACAAACCTAGTCATTGTATCCTCTTCATCCTCTTGTATGTCAGCTTTTTGCATCAATGATTCTATTTCTTTGAGATACTCAGCAACAGTTCTGCGGCCTTGTCGGATCCTTTGTGACTTTTGTTTGATCTCTCGTTGATATAATGGGGGAACAAATCGTTCTCGCATGACTTTTTTAAGTTCTCCCCATGAGGTTATCTTGGCTTCTCTATTGAGACGCCGATTGCGGACCAATTGGGACCACCAAATGGATTCATATTCAGTGAATTTGAGAGTCAACAGTGGAACTTGATCCTCTTCGGGACATTGATAATGCTCGAATAGAAGATCAACTCGATTTTCCAAGTCACAATAAGCATCAGGGTCATACCTTCCTTGAAAAGGTGGTACAAAGATCTTTGTCTTGGCTAAGGTGTTTGTTGCTCGTCTCGGTTCTATGTGATGATTGTGCCTATGTAAGGGGTTTTGGCGTCTATTCTGAATGGGAACAAGATTTGGACGCTTTGGCTCCTCAGTATCGCTTGCGATAGCAAAGTGGTTTAATCTAATCCCAATGGTTTGAGTGATTGCGGTCACGACTGTATCAGTGTGCTCAAGCTTGGTTGCCAATGAGGTTACAGTCCGTTCAAGTTTATTGAGAGTATCCGAAACTTCTTGAAGAGTCACCTCATGTGGTTCTTCGTCGTTACTCGTTTCTGACATCCTGGAACACTCAGATTTAAAAGGTAAAAAGCAAAAGAAAACTAGAAATCTCACTAAACACTCCAAGAATAAATATTTAGCGAGGCAAGTAAACCGATCTCGTGCTCTTTAAAGACCTTCCTGCCACAAGTCAACAAGTTACAATCGGAGTTTAATCCTAACAATGAGTCCTAATTGTACTAGGAGTCCAATGAAAAGGCCTGACACCAATTGAATATAGTTGCAAGAAAGAAGGATTGTAATGAAACTTTGTTGTCCTACTCACACCAGAAAAGAGAAGGTGTTAAATTGCGTAATAGAAGAAAGAAAAAGCAAAACAAAGGAACTTAAGAAACTAAGAGTTGAAAAAAATAGTAGAGAAAGATGATAACCCAAAACCCAGAAACAACTTGGAGGAAGAAATCCAATGTTGAATCCACTTCAATGTGATGCTTGTAGTGGTTGATGATGGTGATCTTGATGATTCTTGATAGTGGTTGGTGGCTAGGTATGAGCTTTCTCACTTTTCTTTCTTTTCTTTTTTTTTAATTTTTTTAATTTTTAATTTGTTTTCTTGTTACAAGGTAAATAAACTGAAAATAACGAAAATTGAAGAAAAAATAATGAAAATAGGGTTAAAGTAGGGGGAAAACCCTAATTTGGCTAAAACTTTATCCACTTCGTTCGAGGTGTAGATCTGATCTGGAAAGTTTCAGCTCAAAATTCACTCGTTTGGTTTTGACGAATTTTCTCTAATTTTGAGTTTTTTTTCCCAAAAACGACAAAATTCTTGCCAAGAATCGTCCCAAATCTGATATCAAATGATAGAGTAGCGCAATCTTGGATTTGGAAGCCTTCAATCAAGTTGTTGCAAGAACTAGGAGCTCTAGACTCAATCAAGGAAGTTTGGGCAGATCTGAAAATTCAAGAGAAAAGAGAAGAGATTTTCTTGAATTTTTCATATTCAAGGCTGGAAATTTAAAGAAAGAAAGACGAGATGAAGGATTAGATGATAAGAAATAAGAATATAAATAAAAAGATGAGAAAAGATTAAGAAGAAGATAGGTAAAAGAAATCTGAAAATTCCAGCTTTGTTTATGGAATTATGGAAGATGGTGTGAAGGTTGAAGATGAAGATGGCTTGTGAATTGTTGATGTTGTTTTGTCCTCGGCACCCTCTTAGACTCAATTATCTAAGCAAGCAACCTCAAGAGGCTCTAACCCACCCTCCTAGACGCGATTATCTAGGCAAGCAAGAGTGTGAAGATGATCTCCCTCACAAGAACTCGTCGAACTTATGTTGAAGAAGACTTCGAAGGCACAAGTAATTAGCACTTGCAAAAACAAACTCACTAAATATTTCATATATCAAAGAAAATCTGTCTTACAATGATGGAGGCTTCATCCTTTTATAGGTGAAGGATAGACAAAGTAATTTAACTTCTACTAAACCAAGGAAAACCTAATCTAATTAAAAATAATAAAAAAATAACAGCCTTTAAACTCCTTGTGCTTGTGTGGCAAGGAATAGGGTTATAAGGCAAGTTATAAGCTGATAAGGGCTGGGTGTCTGGTTCCTAAAGTATATAAAACCCTAAAAACATCAATTTAAATGATAATAAATACATTGGGCTAAGTTTAATTCGTCCAAAGCCTTATATTTAAGCTTTTGGGCTGAATTTTACAAAATCCCGTAATAATCCCGTATCCAGTTTTCTGCATGCGCAGTCTTCAGTAAATTGGACGTATCTTGAGTTCCTGATGTCCGATTGATACGTTTCAAGATGTACTGGAAAGGTAACTGAATGACGGACAATTTGTTAGAAGACAACTTGACTCAAAAATGCCTGGATCCCATCCAAAAACTCGTCGCAAGTTGGCTGACTTTCCAGACTTTACAAACAGATTCAATTTCTTGTCCAAGATGCATCGCTTTTGACCTCCTATGCGTGCACTGTTTTGGCTTTTATTGTTTGCATCGAACAAATTCAGCTTCTTGTCCAATATTAGTAATTTGACCCCGCTCATGCATGTATCATTCCCCCACTCCTCAAAAGGATTCGTTCTCGAATCTAAATTGGCAATGATAGAACAATCATCAACTTGAATTGAAAAGGCTTCTTTGTTGTAAGTGGAGTGATCTAATTGAGCTCCTCTCAATGGTTCAACAAAATCCTAAAAAAATAAGACAGCACTACTCGAACATTTGTAAGGATTAGTCAAAATGAAATCACTCGTCGCATTCTTTTTCTTGTCTTTTTCTTTTGGGCTTGGTGTGACTTTTACCTCATATGTATTTTCACTCACCAAATTTGGGCCATTAATTTGACTTTTTTCACTCTCGGCCTTTGTACTCTCAGTCTTTTGTATCTCACATCCCATATCCCTCTCACAAAAATTATCATCAATGTACAATTTCTGTAGAGGAGAAAGTGTTTCTAACGGAATGATAGGACAAGAATCAAATGAAGGGTTAAAATTACACTTACTTTCTTTGTGGGGAGGTGATGAGAGTATAGTAAGTGGACCTACTACTTCACATGAGGGATTAGAAGCATTGTCATCTGGTCTAATGTGTTCATTATCACTATCCTCTTGTTTGAGTGTTTGTGTGTTTTTCGACAACATGGGGATTTTTGTCTTGGTTTTGTCCAGTGACTTGGATGTTTCAATTTTCTGCTTTGGTCTACTTGAGTCGAGCAAAGGTTTAGAAGAATTAGAATGAGATAAAGGTTGAGTGATACCTCTATCATAGTGATAATTCTTCTGTCGATATCGTTGTCGATCTTTGATGCGCTTTTCGATTATTGTGGCGAATTGGAATGCCTCTTGAAGGGTGTAGTAGGTTTTGAGTTCAAGTACCTCAAGAATGTTGTCATTGAGTCCGATAACAAACCTAGTCATTGTATCCTCTTCATCCTCTTGTATGTCAGCTTTTTGCATCAATGATTCTATTTCTTTGAGATACTCATCAACAGTTCTGCGGCCTTGTCGGATCCTTTGTGACTTTTGTTTGATCTCTCGTTGATATAATGGGGGAACAAATCGTTCTCGCATGACTTTTTTAAGTTCTCCCCAAGAGGTTATCTTGGCTTCTCTATTGAGACGCCGATTGCGGACCAATTGGGACCGCCAAATGGATTCATATTCAGTGAATTTGAGAGTCAACAGTGAAACTTGATCCTCTTCGGGACATTGATAATGCTCGAATAGAAGATCAACTCGATTTTCCAAGTCACAATAAGCATCAGGGTCATACCTTCCTTGAAAAGGTGGTACAAAGATCTTTGTCTTGGCTAAGGTGTTTGTTGCTCGTCTCGGTTCTATGTGATGATTGTGCCTATGTAAGGGGTTTTGGCGTCTATTCTGAATGGGAACAAGATTTGGGCGCTTTGGCTCCTCAAGATCGCTTGCGATAGCAGTGGTTTCTAATCTCCCAATGGTTTGAGTGATTGCGGTCACGATCTGTATCAGTGTGCTCAAGCTTGGTTGCCAATGAGGTTACAGTCCGTTCAAGTTTATTGAGAGTATCCGAAACTTCTTGAAGAGTCACCTCATGTGGTTCTTCGTCGTTACTCGTTTCGACATCCTGGAACACTCAGATTTAAAAGGTAAAAAGCAAAAGAAAACTAGAAATCTCACTAAACACTCCAAGAATAAATATTTAGCGAGGCAAGTAAAAACCCGATCTCGTGCTCTTTAAAGACCTTCCTGCCACAAGTCAACAAGTTACAATCGGAGTTTAATCCTAACAATGAGTCCTAATTGTACTAGGAGTCCAATGAAAAGGCTTGACACCAATTGAATATAGTTGCAAGAAAGAAGGATTGTAATGCAACTTTGTTGTCCTACTCACACCAGAAAAGAGAAGGTGTTAAATTGCGTAATAGAAGAAAGAAAAAGCAAAACAAAGGAACTTAAGAAACTAAGAGTTGAAAAAAATAGTAGAGAAAGATGATAACCCCAAAACCCAGAAACAACTTGGAGGAAGAAATCCAATGTTGAATCCACTTCAATGTGATGCTTGTAGTGGTTGATGATGGTGATCTTGATGATTCTTGATGGTGGTTGGTGGCTAGGTATGAGCTTTCTCACTTTTCTTTCTTTTCTTTTTTTTAATTTTTTTTATTTTTAATTTGTTTTCTTGTTACAAGGTAAATAAACTGAAAATAACGAAAATTGAAGAAAAAAATAATGAAAATAGGGTTAAAGTAGGGGGAAAACCCTAATTTGGCTGAAACTTTATCCACTTCGTTCGAGGTGTAGATCTGATCTGGAAAGTTTCAGCTCGAAATTCACTCGTTTGGTTTTGACGAATTTTCTCTAATTTTGAGTTTTTTTCCCCAAAAAACGCCAAAATTCTTGCCAAGAATCGTCCCAAATCTGATATCAAATGATAGAGTAGCGCAATCTTGGATTTGGAAGCCTTCAATCAAGTTGTTGCAAGAACTAGGAGCTCTAGACTCAATCAAGGAAGTTTGGGCAGATCTGAAAATTCAAGAGAAAAGAGAAGAGATTTTCTTGAATTTTTCATATTCAAGGCTGGAAATTTAAAGAAAGAAAGACGAGATAAAGGATTAGATGATAAGAAATAAGAATATAAATAAAAAGATGAGAAAAGATTAAGAAGAAGATAGGTAAAACAAATATGAAAATTCCAGCTTTGTTTATGGAATTATGGAAGATGGTGTGAAGGTTGAAGATGAAGATGGCTTGTGAATTGTTGATGTTGTTTTGTCCTTGGCACCCTCTTAGACTCAATTATCTAAGCAAGCAACCTCAAGAGGCTCTAACCCACCCTCCTAGACACGATTATCTAGGCAAGCAAGAGTGTGAAGATGATCTCCCTCACAAGAACTCGTCGAACTTATGTTGAAGAAGACTTCGAAGGCACAAGTAATCAGCACTTGCAAAAACAAACTCACTAAATATTTCATAAATCAAAGAAAATCTGTCTTACAATGATGGAGGCTTCATCCTTTTATAGGTGAAGGATAGACAAAGTAATTTAACTTCTACTAAAACAAGGAAAACCTAATCTAATTAAAAATAATAAAAAAATAACAGCCTTTAAACTCCTTGTGCTTGTGTGGCAAGGAATAGGGTTATAAGGCAAGTTATAAGCTGATAAGGGCTGGGTGGCTGGTTTCTAAAGTATATAAAACCCTAAAAACATCAATTTAAATGATAATAAATACATTGGGCTAAGTTTAATTCGTCCAAAGCCTTATATTTAAGCTTTTGGGCTGAATTTTACAAAATCCCGAAATAATCCCGTATCCAGTTTTCTGCATGCGCAGTCTTCAGTAAATTGGACGTATCTTGAGTTCCTGATGTCCGATTGATACGTTTCAAGATGTGCTGGAAAGGTAAGTGAATGACGGACAATTTGTTAGAAGACAACTTGACTCAGAAATGCCTGGATCCCATCCAAAAACTCGTCGCAAGTTGGCTGACTTTCCAGACTTTACAAACAGATTCAATTTCTTGTCCAAGATGCATCGCTTTTGACCTCCTATGCGTGCACTGTTTTGGCTTTTATTTTTTGCATCGAACAAATTCAGCTTCTTGTCCAATATTAGTAATTTGACCCCGCTCATGCATGTATCATTCCCCCACTCCTCAAAAGGATTCGTCCTCGAATCTAAATTGGCAATGAGAGAACAATCATCAACTTCAATTGAAAAGGCTTCTTTGTTGTAAGTGGAGTGATCTAATTGAGCTCCTCTCAATGGTTCAACAAAATCCTAAAAAATAAGACAGCACTACTCGAACATTTGTAAGGATTAGTCAAAATGAAATCACTCGTCGCATTCTTTTTCTTGTCTTTTTCTTTTGGGCTTTGTGTGACTTTTACCTCATATGTATTTTCACTCACCAAATTTGGGCCATTAATTTGACTTTTTTCACTCTCAGCCTTTGTACTCTCAGTCTTTTGTATCTCACATCCCATATCCCTCTCATAAAACTTATCATCAATGTACAATTTCTGTAGAGGAGAAAGTGTTTCTAACGGAATGATAGGACAAGAATCAAATGAAGGGTTAAAATTACACTTACTTTCTTTGTGGGGAGGTGATGAGAGTATAGTAAGTGGACCTACTACTTCACATGAGGGATTAGAAGCATTGTCATCTGGTCTAATGTGTTCATTATCACTATCCTCTTGTTTGAGTGTTTGTGTGTTTTTCGACAACATGGGGATTTTTGTCTTGGTTTTGTCCAGTGACTTGGATGTTTCAATTTTCTGCTTTGGTCTACTTGAGTCGAGCAAAGGTTTAGAAGAATTAGAATGAGATAAAGGTTGAGTGGTACCTCTATCATAGTGATAATTCTTCTGTCGATATCGTTGTCGATCTTTGATGCGCTTTTCGATTATTGTGGCGAATTGGAATGCCTCTTGAAGGGTGTAGTAGGTTTTGAGTTCAAGTACCTCAAGAATGTTGTCATTGAGTCCGATAACAAACCTAGTCATTGTATCCTCTTCATCCTCTTGTATGTCAGCTTTTTGCATCAATGATTCTATTTCTTTGAGATACTCATCAACAGTTCTGCAGCCTTGTCGGATCCTTTGTGACTTTTGTTTGATCTCTCGTTGATATAATGGGGGAACAAATCGTTCTCGCATGACTTTTTTAAGTTCTCCCCATGAGGTTATCTTGGCTTCTCTATTGAGACGCCGATTGCGGACCAATTGGGACCGCCAAATGGATTCATATTCAGTGAATTTGAGAGTCAACAGTGGAACTTGATCCTCTTCGGGACATTGATAATGCTCGAATAGAAGATCAACTCGATTTTCCAAGTCACAATAAGCATCAGGGTCATACCTTCCTTGAAAAGGTGGTACAAAGATCTTTGTCTTGGCTAAGGTGTTTGTTGCTCGTCTCGGTTCTATGTGATGATTGTGCCTATGTAAGGGGTTTTGGCGTCTATTCTGAATGGGAACAAGATTTGGACGCTTTGGCTCCTCAGTATCGCTTGCGATAGCAGTGGTTTCTAATCTCCCAATGGTTTGAGTGATTGCGGTCACGACTGTATCAGTGTGCTCAAGCTTGGTTGCCAATGAGGTTACAGTCCGTTCAAGTTTATTGAGAGTATCCGAAACTTCTTGAAGAGTCACCTCATGTGGTTCTTCGTCGTTACTCGTTTCTGACATCCTGGAACACTCAGATTTAAAAGGTAAAAAGCAAAAAAAAACTAGAAATCTCATTAAACACTCCAAGAATAAATATTTAGCGAGGCAAGTAAACCGATCTCGTGCTCTTTAAAGACCTTCCTGCCACAAGTCAACAAGTTACAATCGGAGTTTAATCCTAACAATGAGTCCTAATTGTACTAGGAGTCCAATGAAAAGGCTTGACACCAATTGAATATAGTTGCAAGAAAGAAGGATTGTAATGCAACTTTGTTGTCCTACTCACACCAGAAAAGAGAAGGTGTTAAATCGCGTAATAGAAGAAAGAAAAAGCAAAACAAAGGAACTTAAGAAAGTAAGAGTTGAAAAAAAATAGTAGAGAAAGATGATAACCCCAAAACCCAGAAACAACTTGAAGGAAGAAATCCAATGTTGAATCCACTTCAATGTGATGCTTGTAGTGGTTGATGATGGTGATCTTGATGATTCTTGATGGTGGTTGGTGGCTAGGTATGAGCTTTCTCACTTTTCTTTCTTTTCTTTTTTTTTTAATTTTTTTAATTTTTACTTTTTTTACAAGGTAAATAAACTGAAAATAACGAAAATTGAAGAAAAAATAATGAAAATAGGGTTAAAGTAGGGGGAAAACCCTAATTTGGCTGAAACTTTATCCACTTCGTTCGAGGTGTTCCCGAACTCCAAAAATTCTGCAATTTTTTGTGGTGACTCCACCAATGGTGTAGATCTGATCTGGAAAGTTTCAGCTCAAAATTCACTCGTTTGGTTTTGACGAATTTTCCCTAATTTTGAGTTTTTCCCAAAAAAGCCAAAATTCTTGCCAAGAATCGTCCCAAATCTGATACCAAATGATAGAGTAGCGCAATCTTGGATTTGGAATCCTTCAATTAAGTTGTTGCAAGAACTAGAAGCTCTATACTCAATCAAGGAAGTTTGGGCAGATCTGAAAATTCAAGAGAAAAGAAAATGGATTTTCTTGAACTTTTCAGATTCAAGGCTGGAAATTTAAAGAAAGAAAGACGAGATGAAGGATTAGATGATAAGAAATAAGAATATAAATAAAAAGATGAGAAAAGATTAAGAAGAAGATAGGTAAAACAAATCTGAAAATTCCAGCTTTGTTTATGGAATTATGGAAGATGGTGTGAAGGTTGTAGATGAAGATGGCTTGTGAATTGTTGATGTTGTTTTGTCCTCGGCACCCTCTTAGACTCAATTATCTAAGCAAGCAACCTCAAACGGCTCTAAGCCACCCTCCTAGACGCGATTATCTAGGCAAGCAAGAGTGTGAAGATGATCTCCCTCACAAGAACTCGTCGAACTTATGTTGAAGAAGACTTCGAAGGCACAAGTAATCAGCACTTGCAAAAACAAACTCACTAAATATTTCATAAATCAAAGAAAATTTGCTTACAATGATGGAGGCTTCATCCTTTTATAGGTGAAGGATAGACAAAGTAATTTAACTTCTACTAAAACAAGAAAAACCTAATCCAATTAAAAAAAAATAACAGCCTTTAAACTCCTTGTGCTTGTGTGGCAAGAAATAGGGTGATAAGGCAAGTTATAAGCTGATAAGGGCTGGGTGGCGGGTTTCTAAAGTATATAAAACCCTAAAAACATCAATTTAAATGATAATAAATACATTGTGGTAAGTTTAATTCGTCCAAAGCTTTATATTTAAGCTTTTGGGCTGAATTTTACAAAATCCCGTAATAATCCCGTATCCAGTTTTCTGCATGCGCAGTCTTCAGTAAATTGGACGTATCTTGAGTTCCTGATATCCGATTGATGTGTTTCAAGATACGCTGGAAAGGTAACTGAATGACGAACAATTTGTTAGAAGACAACTTGACTCAGAAATGTCTGGATCCCATCCAAAAACTCGTCGCAAGTTGGCTGACTTTCCAGACTTTACAAACAGATTCAATTTCTTGTCCAAGATGCATCGTTTTTGACCTCCTATGCGTGCACTGTTTTGGCTTTTATTGTTTGCATCGAACAAATTCAGCTTCTTGTCCAATATTAGTAATTTGACACCGCTTATGCATGTATAAAAAATGATGCAATCCTAATCCGCACCAACTTTCTCAATGACTTGATCGCATCATCGAAGATCCTCAAGGCTGATTCTAAGGAAGTTCTACCTTACTTTATCTTCTATTTACTTATTTATGCATTATATAATGTTATAAGCATGCTTGAATTATCATATGTTATCATTCATCTACATATTATATGATATTCATGCATAACCTACGAGCCACATCTTTATACCTAGCTAAATCATGCATATGCTATATTACACATCCTTTACTTATGTTTTCCTATCACTTGCATATTCATCTTAGACTTGCAGCATGTAATCATTACATTCTTAGCTCTTTCATAGCTAATTTGGTTGCTTTCATGATTCATATAGGTACAAGGGATGATTAGGCAAGCATGATTTAGTTGAGATTGAAAATAAGAATGAAAACAGGGATGGAGTTGAAAATAAGAAAAGAGAAGAGTTTGAGGGCGAAAAGAAAATTCAAAGAAAGAATGAAGAGAATGAGTGTGGAAGATTAAAACATGATTTATGTGTCTCTAACAATCTTTTCTTCCTATTCTTGATTTGCCATTGTTACAGGATGATGAAAAGAAATTTTCAAGAGACATTTCAAACTCGTTGCCAATTATGAAGATTTCTATCATCAAGGATATCAAATGACCACCACCATTCTTACACATTCATGAGTTTCTTTTCTCTACTCTTTTAAGTTTGATTTTCTTTTCTACCAATCTGGTTGTGGTTGTAGGAAATCAAAGAAGACATAAATTTGAAAAGGAATTACATCGGAAGATGCGAGGAAACAAAGAAAATGAAATCTCAAAGTTGGCCAACTCAAATAACATTGCTTTGTTCCTAAAGTATTATTGGAAGAAAGTAGAACTAGGGCTGTCCATTCACACAAAAGCAATCATTCGGAGAAGTACAAATATGAAAGGGCATAATGATTTAAACCAAAGGACATGCGACTTCGCCAAAAATCATGATGATTCCAAAGGAGAAGTTCAAAAGACAACTCCTTACACCAAAGGCCATGATGTTTCAAACCAAGGAGTGATTCAAAGGACAAGTTTTGTTCCCAAAGGGCATGACATTTCCAAAAGAGGATTCCAAAGAGCTCATGCCTATTCAAAGTAGGATTCATCGAGTAGATTAAGCATTTCATTTGGGATAAGAAGTGAGGATTTGTCCACCCCTAAAGTAAGGGAGTATCCATCGAAGAACGACTCTGATTTGAGGACAAATTGCCTAAAAGAATGGGGGATGATGCGATCCTAATTTGCACTAACATTCTCCATGACTTGATCATATCATTGAAGATCCTCAAGGCAGATTCTATAAGAGTTCTACTTTACTTTATCTTCTATTTACTTATTTATGCATTATATAATGTTATAAGCATGCTTGAATTATCATATGTTATCATTCATCAACATATTATATGATATTCATGCATAACCAATGAGCCACATCTTTATACTTAGCTAAATCATGCATATGCTATGTTACACATCCTTTACTTATGTTTTCCTATCACTTGCATATTCATCTTAGGCGTGCAGCATGTATTCATCACATTATTAGCTCTTTCATAGCTAATTTGGTTGCTTTCACGATTCATATAGGTACAAGGGATGATTAGGCAAGCTATGGCAGCTCGGAAACAAAGAATGCAAGCTGATGTCATCTCGTCTTGGAATTTACCGAGATACTTGAATTGCCCAATCATAAATGAAGTAACTTTGTGTTGTAAGACTTGCAACGGTTTTTGGATGGTTTAAAGGGTGATGGTGTGTAACGATATAGAAAGTGATGAGAATAAGATTCTGAAATTTTAGAAGGTTAATGTGTTTGATGGTGGTGGTAGAATTGGATGATGGAAGATGGGAGGTAGTGATACAAGCATGAGAGGGGTTAAAATAATTATCTTGGAAAAGAAGTTGAAACTGCTTTGCAAGTCAGAAACGTCATTCAACTTGCGATGCATTTTTGGATGGGATCCAGAATTTTTTGGATCAACATGTCTTCTTAAAACTTGTCCGGTTGTCAATTATCTTTCCAACTCATCTTGAAACACCTCAATCGGACATCTGGAACTCAAGATACGTCTATTTTAGCGAAGACAGAGCATGCAGAAATTTCTATACGGGATTAATACGGGATTTTTGGATAATTACGAATTTTCAAGATTTTATTTGATTATTTGTAATTTAAATCAATATAGGAATCTGCAATATCTATTAGGTTCAGATTTATTTAATTAGGATTTTATTTTTTGCATTTATTTATTATTGGAAGTTACTTATGTAATTATGAGATTAGATTTCAGCATTTATCTATTGTATTTAATTCCTTAAGTTTAGTAGGATTAGAACTTCTCCAAAGCCTATATACATGAGGCTTCACCCACACTGTAATTCGGATTTCATTGATTAATAAAAAGTTCTCTTTTGAGATTTTAGTATTCTTTGAGTACGTGTTTGCAAGTGTTCGGTAAACTTGTCTAGAAGCCATCTTCAACATAAGATCATCGAGTTCTTGTGAGGGAGATCATCTTCACGAATCCCTTTGAGGAGGGAGGGGATGATACGTGTCTGGCAAGGCATATGCGAACGCTCAAATCCCCTGCGAACACTTGACAACTTGAGGACTTACGAAGACTCTTTGAATGGAATCCTAATCCGAGGACGAATCCTTTTGAAGAGCGGGGGAATGATACGAGCATGAGAGGGGTCAAAATAATCATCTTGGAAAAGAAGTTGAAACTGCTTTGCACAAGTCAGAAACGTTAGTAAACTTGCGACGCATTTTTGGATCGGATCCAGTAATTTTTGGGTCAACATGTCTTCTTAAAACTTGTTCGGCTGTCAATTATCTTTCCAACGTATCTTGAAAATCCTCAATCGGACATATAGAGCTCAAGATACGTCTATTTTAGCAAAGACAGTGCATGCAGAAATTTATATACGGGATTAATACGAGATTTTTGGATAATTACGAATTTTCAAGATTTTATTTGATTATTTATAATTTAAATCAATATAGGAATCTGCAATATCTATTAGGTTCAGATTTATTTAATTAGGATTTTATTTTTTTGCATTTATTTATTATTGGAAGTTACTTATGTAATTATGAGATTAGATTTTAGCATTTATCTATTGTATTTAATTCCTTAAGTTTAGTAGGATTAGAACTTCTCCAAAGCCTATATATATGAGGCTTCACCCACACTGTAATTCGGATTTCATTGATTAATAAAAAGTTCTCTTTTGAGATTTTAGTATTCTTTGAGTACATGTTTGCAAGTGTTCGGTAAACTTGTCTAGAAGCCATCTTCAGCATAAGATCATCGAGTTCTTGTGAGGGAGATCATCTTCACACTTTTGCTTGCCTAGGTAATTGCATTTAGGAGGGTGGGTTAGAGCCGCTTGAGGTTGCTTGCTTAGATAATTGAATCTAAGGGGGTGCCGCGGACAACTATCAATTCATCACGCCATCTTCACATATCCAAGCTTCCTCCTTTGACGCCACCACCATAAGCAAATTTGAATTTTTAGATTTGTTCTTTATTTTGGATTGTTTTTTTTCTTTATTTAGATTTGTGCTACTCTATCATTTGGCATCAGAGCCAAGTCCGATTCTTTGGGCAATAAGAATGTTTCATTGAAACAAACCGTGCACAAAACAACATGACAGTTCAGGTTTTACTTCTCTAGGAAAGTCTCCCTTAACTGAACCAAACTTTAGAATACCTTATTTTCATGGAAAGTATGATCTTGATGGTTATTGTGATTGGGAATATCGCGTTGATTGCCTGTTTAATTTCGTTGGATATCCCGAGGAAGATCAAGTTCCATTAGTGACCCTAAATTTCAAGGATTGCGCCTCACTTTGGTGGAAATCATTACAGCGAAATAGACGTCTCAATAGAGAAGCCGAGATAAGATCTTGGGCATAACTCAAGAATTTCATGAGAGAGCGATTCGTTCCTATCCATTATCAACAACAAGAATCAACCACACACACTTTGGCCATACCAGACTTAAAAATACCTTCTTTTCAAGGTAAGTATGTTCCTGATGGTTATTGTGATTGGGAATATCGCGTTGATTGCTTGTTTGATTTCTTTGGATATCTCGAAGAAGATCAAGTTCCATTAGTGGCCCTAAATTTCAAGGATTACGCCGCACTTTGGTGGAAATCATTGTGGCGAAATAGACGTCTCAATGGAGAAGCCGAGATAAGATCTTGGGCAGAACCCAAGAAAGTCATGAGAGAGCGATTCGTTCCCATCCATTATCAACAACAAGAATCCTCTTTATTTGTAGTCGAATCATCGCCTGTACAGCAGATTAATGAACCACCATTGGTGTGTCATGTAGAAAAAGAGGTGAACACCACACCAGAGACGATGATAGTCCCACAAATGAACCATCCGTTCTCACCACGACTTCACAAGATATTTCGTGTGAGGACGAAGAAGAACAAGATGATGCACAATCATAAAATAATGTACTTGCATGTAACGAAAGTAAGTGTGATTCTAACCCCTTCATTTAATTATTTTCCTATCATTATGTTAGAAACACTTCCTCCTCTACAGAAATTATATTTTGATGATATTTTTTGTGAGAGAAATTGAGTACGCGAGTTATTTTATATGAAAAAGTTCTAGAGTTAAGAGGCTGAGAGCAATAAAAGTCAAATTAATGGCCCAATTAAGGTGAGTGAAAAGAAACAAGAGGTAAAAGTAGATCCATGTCCAAAAGATACAGACGAGAAAAAATATAAAGAGAGAATTTTTCAGCCTAACCATAACATCCTTGTTTCGAGTGGTTTTGAGTTATTTTTCCAGGACTTTGTTAAACCATTGCGAGGTGCTCAATTAGATCACTCCACTTATGGCAAAGATTCCTTTGTGCTTCCTGTTATTTCACGTCCTTCTTTTTCTGGCTTGGATTAAAGGACGAATCCCTTTGAGGAGGGAGGGGATGATACGTGTCTGGCAAGGCATATGCGAACGCTCAAACCCCCTGCGAACACTTGACAACTTGAGGACTTACGAAGACTCTTTGAATGGAATCCTAATCCGAGGACGAATCCTTTTGAAGAGCAGGGGAATGATACGAGCATGAGAGGGGTCAAAATAATCATCTTGGAAAAGAAGTTGAAACTGCTTTGCACAAGTCAGAAACGTTAGTAAACTTGCGACGCATTTTTGGATGGGATCCAGGAATTTTTGGGTCAACATGTCTTCTTAAAACTTGTTCGGCTGTCAATTATCTTTCCAACATATCTTGAAAATCCTCAATCGGACATATAGAACTCAAGATACGTCTATTTTAGCGAAGACAGTGCATGCAGAAATTTATATACGGGATTAATATTAGATTTTTGGATAATTACGAATTTTGAAGATTTTATTTGATTATTTGTAATTTAAATCAATATAGGAATCTGCAATATCTATTAGGTTCAGATTTATTTAATTAGGATTTTATTTTTTGCATTTATTATTAGAAGTTACATACCTAATTAGGAGATTAGATTTCAGCATTTATTTATTGTATTTAATTCCTTAAGTTTAGTAGGATTAGAACTTCTCCAAAGCCTATATACATGAGGCTTCACCCACATCGTAATTCAGATTTCATTGATTAATAAAAAGTTCTCTTTTGAGATTTTAGTATTCTTTGAGTACGTGTTTGCAAGTGTTCGGTAAACTTGTCTAGAAGCCATCTTCAACATAAGATCATCGAGTTCTTTGTAAGGATTAGTCAAAACAAAATCCTGAAAAAATAAGGCAGCACTACTCGAACATTTGTAAGGATTAGTCAAAACAAAATCACTCGTCGCGTTCTTTTTCTTGTCCTTTTCTTTTGGGCTTTGTGTGACTTTTACCTCATGTATTTTCACTCATCAAATTTGGGCCGTTAATTTGACTTTTTTCACGCTTGGCCTCTTTACTCTGAGTCTTTTGTATTTCACATCCCATATCCCTCTCACAAAATTTATCATCAATGTACAATTTCTGTATAGGAGAAAGTGTTTCTAACGGAATGATAGGACAAGAATCAAATGAAGGGTTAGAATTACACTTACTTTCTTCGTGGGGAGGTGATGAGAGTATAGCAAGTGGACCTACTACTTCACATGAGGGATTAAAAGCACTGTCATCTTCTCTAATGTGTTAACTATCACTATCCTTTTGTTTGGGAGGTAGTTCTTCTCCAATATCAACATTTGCACAATTGCTAGAAGTAGAAGTACGAAGAGAATCATGCGTACCTTCTGGTTTTGGGATGTCTTCATGGTTGGTTGCCTTTGTGTGGTCAATTGATTCAGCCTTTTGTGCTTCCAATCTTTTTCGTTTTATCCTCTCACACCGTTTTTTTTGCTTTCGCTATTTTTTCATCTACTTTTTCCAGCTCTATTGTAGCAAACGATAGCTTCTGGCCTTGGTGCACAACCGAGTATCCATTTGTATTGATTCGATGGACAGCGCCACGATCATTTTTCCATGGTCTTCCTAATAGCAAGTGGGTGACTTCCATAGGAACCACGTCACACCATACATCATCACAATAGCTTCCAAGAGTAAAAGAGATTAAACAACATTCGGTTACCTTCATATCCGGTCCACTATTAAACCCTTGAAGATGATACGGCTTAGGGTGTTCTTGGCATGGTAGATCGAGTGCATCAACAATGAAGTTGCTCACTAAGTTTACACGACTATCACCATCAATAATTAAAGAACATAGATTACCTTGTATCTTACATCGTGACCGAAAAATATTTATTGGTATACGATAATGAGTGTTGAAAAGAGAATAAAATATCCTAATTGCTTTAAGAATCCAAAGAAAAGGTTAGTCACCAATAGAATTATAGTTGCAAGGAGAAAGAATAGTATGCAACTTTTAGTCCTACTAACACAAGGAAACAAGAAGGTGTTAGAAGATGTGTAAGAAGCAATAACAGCTAAAACAAACGAAAACTAATGGCTAAGAATGAAAGAAAATTAGAAAAACCCCCCAAACCCTAGAATTTTGTAGCAACTTGATCTACTTCGTTCGAGGTGTTTCCGATGTCAAAAAATTCTGAAATTTTATGTGGTCACTCCTCCAAAGGTGTAGATCTGATATGGAAATTTTCAACTCAAAATTCGCTCGTTTGAATTTGACGAATTTTCCCTAATTTCGAGTTTTTCACCCAAAAACGCCAAAATTCTTGTCAAGATTCGTCCCAAATCTGATACCAAATGATAGATCAGCGCAAATTCGAATAAAGAGAAAAACAAAACAAACCAAAATAAAGAACAAATCTAAAAATTCAGATTTGCTTATGGTGGTGGCGTCAATGGAGGAAGCTTGAATATGTGGAGATGGCGTGATGAATTGGTAGTTGTCCTCGGCACCCTCTTAGACGCAATTATTTAAGCAAGCAACCTCAAGCGGCTCTAACCCATCCTCCCAAACGCTTTTGTATTGGCAAGCAGGAGTGTGAAGATCCTCAACAACAAATCTCGGAGAACTTGAAAATTGATTTGCTTCTAAAACACAAGATAATGTTCTTGCAAGTTGGAACTCAAAAGAGAATTTTATTTAATCATTCAAATCTGAATTACAATGTGGGTGAAGCCTCCTTTATATAGGTGATATGAACGTCAATGGCAAAGACCCAGAGAAGTACCCAGGTGGCCCCATTACTCGAGCAAGGGCCAAGGAGTTCCAAGCAGCCATGGAAAATATGTTTACATCAAGCTTGGGACGTGAGAAAGAAGAAATAATAAGGGAGGAACACTTTACTTTGCTTATGCATGAATTTGCATGAGTATTTAAAGTTTGCATAACATTCATTGCATTCAATAAACATGTTGTTCATTAAAGCATGCGTTGCATTTAAACATGTAGTTCATTTAGTTATACACTTCATTTAACTAAGTAGTTCATTGATTAAACTAGTTCATTCAAGATTATTAGTTCATTGAATAAAGTTAGTTCATTAATTAAACTAGTTCATTCATCAAACTAGCTCATTTATTAAACTAACTCTTAATTGTTTACATGCATGTTTTCAATTAAAGATTGAATAAAGTTTACCTTTGTGTCTAGGTGCATGAGGGAAGATGAACGGTTTTACCAGATGCAAGAATATCAGCAGAATGTCTTCCAATTCTGGATGCGATACAGACGTGTTTGGATCCAGAAATAAATTGGACGTTATTCCTCCATCTCTTAGCTTTCCAATGCCTTTTGAATCACCTCAATCCGATATCGGGAGCTTGAGATACGAATGATTTACTGAAGACAGTGCAGGCTGAAATTTTTATTACGGGAATTTTATGCATGGATGATTTGAATGAATTTGAGCCAAGGAAGAGTTCTTTCATCTTCTACCAAGAGACAAGCAATTGATGGCCATCTTAATTCAGCAAATTCAAGGCATTCAAGGTTGATGTTATCACCATTCAAGTGGGGTTTCAAAATTCATTGAGGAGACATGAAATGAAGGCTGGATGAAACTCACCTTTTTATGACATTCAAGTCATATTAATCAGCTTGGAAGATGAAGAGTTGCACTTAAACTGGACAGCAAGGATGTCTACATTCATCCTTGTCCACATTCATCCCCTTTCTCTTCATATGATAGCAAAACAAGGCAGCCCAAGAGTCCTTCTTAATTTGGACGAAAATATGACTAAATTCAACCTCAATTTGTCTAAACTAATCAGCTTTGAAGATGAGAAGAAAGGACAAAGCATTCATGTGTATTCAAGTGCATTAAGATGAGCATTCATCTTTCTTGTAACACCTTTTCATATTCTGCCTACTTCTACTATAAATAGGCATCTTTAGGATCATTGTAAGACACACTTTGAATATATAAAACATCTTTGAAAGATTGCTTTCATTCTTGTTCTCTTGTGGAACTTTATCGGCTTCAAGTTAGTCTTGTAGTCTTCATCCATTTCCCTTTTGTTATAGCGTTGGTTCCTAGCTCATCTATAGCTAGTGGGTCACGTTCCATATCCTACCACTTCATTTCCACTTTATTATATTGCTGGTTCCTAACTCTTTATAGTTAGAGGGTCACAATCCATCCTTTGAATTTCTTCATCTTAACGCCAACACCCCATCATTTTCACCTACATTTTCATCTTTTATTTTTTTTTTCTTCCATAATCACAACTATCACTCTTCCTACACCCCTTCTACATATCTTTCATCCCATTATTTCTATTTCTTATTTATCTATTCCTACTTACATTGTTGTTTGAGTAATTTCAGAATACATTCAAAGCACTGCAGAATTCTTACTAGAATCACGATCGGGCATTCATATATATGATTCAAAACTCATAGTCGAGATCATATCAATAGGCCATAGAGAAGTTCTAATCCTACTAAACTTAGGAATTAAATACAATAAATAAATGCTAAAATCTAATCTCCTAATTAGATAAGCAACTACTAATAATCAATAAATGCTAAAAATAAAATCCTAATTAAATAAATCTGATCCTAATAGATATTTCAGAATCCTATATTGATTTAAATTACAAATATTCAAATAAAATCTTGAAAATTCGTAATTATCCAAAAATCTCGTATTAATCCCGTATAGGAATTTCTGCATGCGATGCCTTCGCTAAAATAGAAGTATCTTGAGATCCAGATGTCCGATTGAGGCGTTTCAAGATGCGTTGGAAAGCTAATTTGCAGCCGAACAAGTTTTAAGAAGACAACATGTTGACCCATAAATGCCTGGATCCCATCCAAAAATTCGTCTCAAGTCGGCTGATGCTCCAGCTTTGCAAAATAGTTCCAGTTTATTATCTAAAATGCTTTTCTTCACACCTCCTAAGCATGGATCACTTTGGACCTTGTTGTTTGCATCAAACAGCTTCAGCTTCTTGTCCAATATGAGTAATTGAACCCCGCTTATGCATGTATCACATCATCCCCTCCCTCCTCAAAGTGATTCGTCCTTGAATTGAAGCTGAAAAAAGAAGGACGTGAAATAACGGGAAGTACAAAGGAATCTTTGTCATAAGTGGAGTGATCTAATTGAGCACCTCACAATGGTTCAACAAAGTCCTGGAAAAATAACTCAAAACCACTCGAAACAAGGATGTTATTGTTAGGTTGAAAAAATTCTCTCTTTATATTTTTCTCGTCTTTTTCTTTTGGACATAGATCAACTTTTACCTCTTGTTTCTTTTCACTCACCTTAATTGGGCCATTAATTAGACTTTTATTGCTCTCGGCCTCTTGACTCTCAATCTTTTTAAAATAAAATAACTCTCATACCCAATTTCACTCACAAAAAAGATCATCAAAATACAATTTCTGTAGAGGCAGAAGTGTTTCTAACATAATGATAGGAAAATAATTAAATGAAGGGTTAGAATCACACTTACTTTAGTAAGGCGCAAGTAGTTTTATTGCATCATCTTGTTCTCCATCGTCCTCGCACTAAATATCTTACGGAGTCGTGGTGAAAACGGATGGTTCAATTTGTGGGACTATCATCGTCTCTGTTGTGGTGTTCACCTCTTTTTCTGCATGACACACTGATGGTGGTTCATTAATATGCTGTACAGGCGACGATTCGACTACAATAAAAGAGGATTCTTGTTTTGATAATGGATGGGAACGAATCGCTCTCTCATGACTTTCTTGAGTTCTGCCCAAGATCTTATCTTGGCTTCTCCATTGAGACGTCTATTTTGCCGCAATAATTTCCACCAAAGTGAGGCGTAATCTTTGAAATTTAGGGCCACTAATGGAACTTGATCTTTCTCGGGATATCCAAAGAAATCAAATAGGCGATCAACGTGATATTCCCAATCACAATAACCATTAGGATCATACTTACCTCGAAAAGAAGGTATTTTGAAGTTTGGGATAGCCAAAGTGTGTTGATAATGGATGGGAATGATTCGCTCTCTCATGACTTTCTTGAGTTTTGTCCAAGATCTTATCTCAGCTTCTCCATTGAGATGCCTATTTTGCTGCAATGATTTCCACCAAAGTGAGGCATAATCTTTGAAATTTAGGGCCACAAATGGAACTTGATCTTCCTCGGGATATCGAAATCAAACAGGCGATCAACGCGACATTCCCAATCACAATAACCATCATGATCATACTAACCTCGAAAAGAAGGTATTCGAAAGTTTGGGATAGCCAAAGTGTGTTGATAATGGATGAGAACGATTCGCTCTCTCATGACTTTCTTGAGTTCTGCCCAAGATCTTATCTCAGGTTCTCCATTGAGATGCCTATTTCGCCTCAATGATTTCCACCAAAGTGAGGCATAATCTTTGAATCCTCTTCGGGACATTGATAATTCTGGAATAGAAGATCAACTCGATTTTCCCAGTCACAATAAGCATCAGGGTCATACCTTCCTTGAAAAGGTGGTACAATGATCTTTGGCTTGGCTAAGGTGTTTGTTGCTCGTCTCGGTTCTATGTGATGATTGTGCCTATGTAAGGGATTTTGGCGTCTATTCTGAATGGGAACAAGATTTGGACGCTTAGGCTCCTCAGTATCGCTTGCGATAGCAGTGGTTTCTAATCTCCCAATGGTTTGAGCGATTGCGGTCACGACTGTATCAGTGTGCTCAAGCTTGGTTGCCAATGAGGTTACAGTCCGTTCAAGTTTATTGAGAGTATCCGAAACTTCTTGAAGAGTCACCTCATGTGGTTCTTCGTCGTTACTCGTTTCTGACATCCTAGAACACTCAGATTTAAAAGGTAAAAAGCAAAAGAAAACTAGAAATCTCACTAAACACTCCAAGAATAAATATTTAGCGAGGCAAGTAAACCGATCTCGTGCTCTTTAAAGACCTTCCTGCCACAAGTCAACAAGTTACATTCGGAGTTTAATCCTAACAATGAGTCCTAATTGTACTAGGAGTCCAATGAAAAGGCTTGACACCAATTGAATATAGTTGCAAGAAAGAAGGATTGTAATGCAACTTTGTTGTCCTACTCACACCAGAAAAGAGAAGGTGTTAAATTGCGTAATAGAAGAAAGAAAAAAGCAAAACAAAGGAACTTAAGAAACTAAGAGTTGAAAAAAAATAGTAGAGAAAGATGATAACCCCAAAACCCATAAACAACTTGAAGGAAGAAATCCAATGTTGAATCCACTTCAATGTGATGCTTGTAGTGGTTGATGATGGTGATCTTGATGATTCTTGATGGTGGTTGGTGGCTAGGTATGAGCTTTCTCACTTTTCTTTCTTTTCCTTTTTTTAATTTTTTAATTTTTATTTTTTTTTCTTTTTACAAGGTAAATAAACTGAAAATAACGAAAATTGAAGAAAAAATAATGAAAATAGGGTTAAAGTAGGGGGAAAACCCTAATTTGGCTGAAACATTATCCACTTCGTTCGAGGTGTTCCCAAACTCCAAAAATTTTGAAACTTTTTGTGGTGACTCCACCAATGGTGTAGATCTGATCTGGAAAGTTTCAGCTCAAAATTCACTCGTTTGGTTTTGACGAATTTTCCCTAATTTTCGAGTTTTTTTCCCCAAAAACGCCAAAATTCTTGCCAAGAATCGTCCCAAATCTGATACCAAATGATAGAGTAACGCAATCTTGGATTTGGAAGCCTTCAATCAAGTTGTTGCAAGAACTAGGAGCTCTAGACTCAATCAAGGAAGTTTGGGCAGATCTGAAAATTCAAGAGAAAAGAGAAGGGATTTTCTTGAATTTTTCAGATTCAAGGCTGGAAATTTAAAGAAAGAAAGACGAGATGAAGGATTAGATGATAAGAAATAAGAATATAAATAAAAAGATGAGAAAAGATTAAGAAGAAGATAGGTAAAACAAATCTGGAAATTACAGCTTTGTTTATGGAATTATGGAAGATGGTGTGAAGGTTGAAGATGAAGATGGCTTGTGAATTGTTGATGTTGTTTTGTCCTCGGCACCCTCTTAGAATCAATTATCTAAGCAAGCAACCTCAAGCGGCTCTAACCCACCCTCCTAGATGCGATTATCTAGGCAAGCAAGAGTGTGAAGATGATCTCCCTCACAAGAACTCGTCGAACTTATGTTGAAGAAGACTTCGAAGGCACAAGTAATCAGCACTTGCATAAACAAACTCACTAAATATTTCATAAATCAAAGAAAATCTGTCTTACAATGATGGAGGCTTCATCCTTTTATAGGTGAAGGATAGACAAAATAATTTAACTTCTACTAAAACAAGGAAAACCTAATCTAATTAAAAATAAAAATAAAAATATCAGCCTTTAAACTCCTTGTGATTGTGTGGCAAGGAATAGGGTGATAAGGCAAGTTATAAGCTGATAAGGGCTGGGTGGCTGGTTTCTAAAGTATCTAAAACCCTAAAAACATCAATTTAAATGATAATAAATACATTGGGCTAAGTTTAATTCGTCCAAAGCCTTATATTTAAGCTTTTGGGCTGAATTTTACAAAATCCCGTAATAATCCCGTATCCAGTTTTCTGCATGCCCAGTCTTCAGTAAATTGGACGTATCTTGAGTTCCTGATATCCGATTGATGCGTTTCAAGATGTGCTGGAAAGGTAACTGAATGACGGACAATTTGTTAGAAGACAACTTGACTCAGAAATGCTTGGATCCCATCCAAAAAACTCGTCGCAAGTTGGCTGACTTTCCAGACTTTAGAAACAGATTCAATTTCTTGTCCAAGATACATCGTTTTTGACCTTCTATGCGTGCACTGTTTTGGCTTTTATTGTTTGCATCGAACAAATTCAGCTTCTTGTTCAATATAAGTAATTTGACCCCTCTCATGCATGTATCAAAAATGATGCAATCCTAATCCGCACCAACTTTCTCCATGACTTGATCGCATCATTGAAGATCCTCAAGGCTGATTCTAAGGAAGTTCTACCTTACTTTATCTTCTATTTACTTATTTATGCATTATATAATGTGATAAGCATGCTTGAATTATCATATGTTATCATTCATCTACATATTATATGATATTCATGCATAACCTATGAGCCACATCTTTATACCTAGCTAAATCATGCATATGCTATATTACACATCCTTTACTTATGTTTTCCTATCACTTGCATATTCATCTTAGACGTGCAGCATGTAATCATCACATTCTTAGCTCTTTCATAGCTAATTTGGTTGCTTTCATGATTCATATAGGTACAAGGGATGATTAGGCAAGCATGATTTAGTTGAGATTGAAAATAAGAATGAAAACGGGGATGGAGTTGAAAATAAGAAAAGAGAAGAGTTTGGGGGCGAAAAGAAAATTCAAAGAAAGAATGAAGAGAATGAGTGTGGAAGAGGAAAACATGATTTATTTGTCACTAACAATCTTTTCTTCCTATTCTTGATTTGCCATTGTTACAGGATGATGAAAATAAATTTTCAAGAGACATTTCAAACTCGTTGCCAATTATGAAGATTTCTATCATCAAGGATATCAAACGACCACCACCATTCTTACACATTGATGAGTTTCTTTTCTCTACTCTTTTAAGTTTGATTTTATTTTCTACCAATCTGGTTGTGGTTGTAGGAAATCAAAGAAGACATAAGTTTGAAAAGGAATTACATCGGAAGATGCGAGGAAACAAAGAAAATAAAATCTCAAAGTTGGCCAACTCAAATAACATTGCTTTGTTCCTAAAGTATTATTGGAAGAAATTAGAACTAGGGCTGTCCATTCACACAAAAGCAATCATTCGGAGAAGTACAAATATGAAAGGGCATAAAGATTTAAACCAAAGGACATGCGACTTCGCCAAAAATCATGATGATTCCAAAGGAGAAGTTCAAAAGACAACTCCTTACACCAAAGGCCATGATGTTTCAAACCAAGGAGTGATTCAAAGGACAAGTTTTGTTCCCAAAGGGCATGACATTTCCAAAAGAGGATTCCAAAGAGCTCATGCCTATTCAAAGTAGGATTAATCGAGTAGATTAAGCATTTCATTTGGGATAAGAAGTGAGGATTTGTCCACCCCTAAAGTAAGGGAGTATCCATCGAAGAACGACTCTGATTTGAGGACAAATCGCCTAAAAGAATGGGGGATGATGCGATCCTAATTTGCACTAACTTTCTCCATGACTTGATCACATCATTGAAGATCCTCAAGGCAGATTCTATAAGAGTTCTACTTTACTTTATCTTCTATTTACTTATTTATGCATTATATAATGTTATAAGCATGCTTGAATTATCATATGTTATCATTCATCTACATATTATATGATATTCATGCATAA
Source organism: Hibiscus mutabilis (assembly GCA_019671005.1). Lineage (NCBI taxonomy): Eukaryota > Viridiplantae > Streptophyta > Magnoliopsida > Malvales > Malvaceae > Hibiscus > Hibiscus mutabilis. The sequence goes on along the minus strand of JAGYYJ010000491.1, from coordinate 16,446 downwards.
CCAATGAGCCACATCTTTATACTTAGCTAAATCATGCATATGCTATGTTACACATCATTTACTTATGTTTTCCTATCACTTGCATATTCATCTTAGGCGTGCAGCATGTATTCATCACATTATTAGCTCTTTAATAGCTAATTTGGTTGCTTTCATGATTCATATAGGTACAAGGGATGATTAGGCAAGCTATGGCAGCTCAGAAACAAAGAATGCAAGCTGATGTCATCTCGTCTTGGAATTTACCGAGATACTTGAATTGCCCAATCACAAATGAAGTAACTTTGTGTTGTAAGACTTGCAACGGTTTTTGGATGGTTTAAAGGGTGATGGTGTGTAACGATATAGAAAGTGATGAGAATAAGATTCTGAAATTTTAGAAGGTTAATGTGATTGATGGTGGTGGTAGAATTGGATGATGGAAGATGGGAGGTAGTGATACAAGCATGAGAGGGGTCAAAATAATTATCTTGGAAAAGAAGTTGAAACTGCTTTGCAAGTCAGAAACGTCATTCAACTTGAGATGCATTTTTGGATGAGATCCAGAATTTTTTGGATCAACATGTCTTCTTAAAACTTGTCCGGTTGTCAATTATCTTTCCAACTCGTCTTGAAACACCTCAATCGGACATCTGGAACTCAAGATACGTCTATTTTAGCGAAGACAGAGCATGCAGAAATTTCTATACGGGATTTTTGCATTTATTTAATTAGGATTTTATTTGATTATTTGTAATTTAAATCAATATAGGAATCTGCAATATCTATTAGGTTCAGATTTATTTAATTAGGATTTTATTTTTTGCATTTATTTATTATTGGAAGTTACTTATGTAATTATGAGATTAGATTTCAGCATTTATCGATTGTATTTAATTCCTTAAGTTTAGTAGGATTAGAACTTCTCCAAAGCCTATATACATGAGGCTTCACCCACACTGTAATTCGGATTTCATTGATTAATAAAAAGTTCTCTTTTGAGATTTTAGTATTCTTTGAGTACGTGTTTGCAAGTGTTCGGTAAATTTGTCTAGAAGCCATCTTCAACATAAGATCATCGAGTTCTTGTGAGGGAGATCATCTTCACAAATCCCTTTTGATATGATCTCGACTATGAGTTTTGAATCATATATATGAATGCCCGATCGTGATTCTAGTAAGAACTCTGCAGTGCTTTGAATGTATTCTGAAATTACTCAAACAACAATGTAAGTAGAAATAGATAAATAAGAAATAGAAATAATGGGATGAAAGATATGTAGAAGGGGTGTAGGAAGAGTGATAGTTGTGATTATGGAAGAAAAAAAAATAAAAGATGAAACTGTAGGTGAAGATGATGGGGTGTTGGCGTTAAGATGAAGAAATTCAAAGGATGGATTGTGACCCCCTAACTATAAAGAGTTAGGAACCAGCAATATAATAAAGTGGAAATGAAGTGGTAGGATATGGAACGTGACCCACTAGCTATAGATGAGCTAGGAACCAACGCTATAACAAAAGGAAATGGATGAAGACTACAAGACTAACTTGAAGCCGATAAAGTTCCACAAGAGAACAAGAATGAAAGCAATCTTTCAAAGATGTTTTATATATTCAAAGTGTGTCTTACAATGATCCTAAAGATGCCTATTTATAGTAGAAGTAGGCAGAATATGAAAAGGTGTTACAAGAAAGATGAATGCTCATCTTAATGCACTTGAATACACATGAATGCTTTGTCCTTTCTTCTCATCTTCAAAGCTGATTAGTTTAGACAAATTGAGGTTGAATTTAGTCATATTTTCGTCCAAATTAAGAAGGACTCTTGGGCTGCCTTGTTTTGCTATCATATGAAGAGAAAGGGGATGAATGTAGACAAGGATGAATGTAGACATCCTTGCTGTCCAGCTTAAGTGCAACTCTTCATCTTCCAAGCTGATTAATATAACTTGAATGTCATAAAAAGGTGAGTTTCATCCAGCCTTCATTTCATGTCTCCTCAATGAATTTTGAAACCCCCACTTGAATGGTGATAACATCAACCTTGAATGCCTTGAATTTGCTGAATTAAGATGGCCATCAATTGCTTGTCTCTTGGTAGAAGATGAAAGAACTCTTCCTTGGCTCAAATTCATTCAAATCATCCATGCATAAAATTCCCGTAATAAAAATTTCAGCCTGCACTGTCTTCAGTAAATCATTCGTATCTCAAGCTCCCGATATCGGATTGAGGTGATTCAAAAGGCATTGGAAAGCTAAGAGATGGAGGAATAACGTCCAATTGATTTCTGGATCCAAACACGTCTGTATCGCATCCAGAATTGGAAGACATTCTGCTGATATTCTTGCATCTGGTAAAACCGTTCATCTTCCCTCATGCACCTAGACACAAAGGTAAACTTTATTCAATCTTTAATTGAAAACATGCATGTAAACAATTAAGAGTTAGTTTAATAAATGAGCTAGTTTGATGAATGAACTAGTTTAATTAATGAACTAACTTTATTCAATGAACTAATAATCTTGAATGAACTAGTTTAATCAATGAACTACTTAGTTAAATGAAGTGTATAACTAAATGAACTACATGTTTAAATGCAACGCATGCTTTAATGAACAACATGTTTATTGAATGCAATGAATGTTATGCAAACTTTAAATACTCATGCAAATTCATGCATAAGAAAAGTAAAGTGTTCCTCCCTTATTATTTCTTCTTTCTCACGTCCCAAGCTTGATGTAAACATATTTTCCATGGCTGCTTGGAACTCCTTGGCCCTTGCTCGAGTAATGGGGCCACCTGGGTACTTCTCTGGGTCTTTGCCATTGACGTTCATATCAGTCCCTCCCTCTTTAAGGCGATTTGTCCCCAAATCGTCATCTACATCATAAGGAGATAGGTCAGCAACATTGAAGGTTGCACTAACATTAAACTCACCTGGAAGATCTAATTGATAGGCATTGTCATTGATCTTCTTGACTATTTGGAATGGTCCATCTCCCCGAGGCATTAATTTAGACTTTCGTTGAGCCGGAAACCTTTCTTTCCTCATGTGCAGCCACACCCAATCCCCTGGCTCAAAGGAAATTCGCTTACGACCCTTATTTGCTTGCTGCTCATATTGCTTGGTTCGTTTTTCAATGTTCTCCCGCACTTGTTGATGAAGCTTCTTAACAAATTCAGCTTTATTAAGTCCATCTTTATTCACAATTTGATCAGCGGGTAATGGTAACAAGTCTATCGGTGTTAATGGATTGAATCCATACACCACTTCAAAAGGCGTGCGCCCTGTAGTACTATGGATCGAACGGTTGTATGCAAACTCCACATGTGGTAAACTCTCCTCCCATGTTTTCAAATTCTTCCTAATGATGGATCAAGTAACATAGAAAGTACTCGGTTCACCACTTCAGTTTGGCCATCTGTTTGAGGGTGGCAAGTGGTGGAGAATAGTAACTTAGGTACCAATCTTACTCCATAGGGCTCTCCAAAAGTGACTTAAGAACTTCACATCCCGATCAGACACAATAGTTCTTGGTATGCCATGTAACCTTAAGATTTCCCTGAAAAACAAAGTAGCAATATGTGAGGCATCATTAGTTTTGTTACAGGAATGAAATGAGCCATTTTGGAGAATCTATCCACAACTACAAAGATGGAATCTTTGTTATTCTTGGTACGTGGAAGCCCTAGCACAAAATCCATTGAAATATCCATCCATGGTGCTTCCGGTATGGGTAGTGGTGTGTAAAGTCCATGTGGCATGACTTTAGATTTGGCTTTCCTGCAAGTGATGCATCGCTCACACAACCTCTCCACATCTCGTTTCATTTTAGGCCAATATAGGTGCTCTTGAAGTATAGCCAAAGTCTTTGCTATCCCAAAATGTCCCATTAATCCTCCTCCATGAGCTTCCTTAGTTAGCAATTCACGCATGGAACCTTGAGGGATGCATAGTCTTCCTTCCTTAAATAGGAAACCATCATGCTTATAGTATTTTTCAATTGACCCTTTCTCACAAGCTTTGTAAATCTCTCCAAAATCAGAGTCAGAGACATATAAGTCTTTAATAAAAAAAAAACCCAATAACTTAGATTCCAAAGTGTTTAAAAGAATATACCTCCGTGACAATGCATCGGCAACTATATTCTCCTTACCTTTCTTGTACTTGATAACATATGGGAAAGTTTCAAGAAACTCCACCCATTTGGCATGCCTTTTGTTGAGTTTATGCTGCCCCGGATATGTTTCAATGCCTCATGATCAGTGTGAATGATGAACTCCTTAGGCCAAAGGTAATGTTGCCATGTTTCCATTGCCCTCACAAGAGCATACATCTCCTTGTCATAGGTAGGGTAATTAAGCGTAGCTCCACTTAATTTTTCACTGAAATAGGCTATAGGATGTCCACCTTGAGACAAAACTGCTCCAATTCCTACACCTGATGCATCACATTCAATTTCAAAAGTTAGATTAAAATCAGGTAGAGCAAGTAAAGGGGCATGTATTAAACAATCTTTAATGCTATTAAAGGACTTCTCTTGATCTTCCCCCCAAAAGAATTTAGAATTCTTCTTAATAACACTTGTTAGTGGGGCGGCTATGGTGCTGAAGTTGAGGACGAATCTTCGATAAAAACTTGCAAGTCCATGGAAGCTCCTAACTTGAGAAATGCTTGCTGGTCGTGGCCACTCTTCAATGGCTTTAACCTTCTCTTTGTCCACCTCCAAGCCTTCAGAACTCACAACGAAACCCAAGAATGGCCTAAGAACATGATTCATTAACCTCATAAACGTGCTTGGAGCATTAGTTAAGCCAAAAGGCATAACCAACCACTCATAAAGGCCTTGCTTAGTTTTGAATGCTGTTTTCCACTCATCACCTTCTCGCATTCGTATTTGGTGGTAACCACTTTTAAGATCAATCTTGGAAAAGAGGTTAGAACCACTAAGCTCATCTAACATGTCATCTAAGCGAGGAATAGGGTGACGATACTTTACCGTAATTTTGTTTACCGCTCGGCAGTCCACACACATGCGCCAAGTTCCATCCTTCTTTGGCACAAGTAGAACCGGCACGGCACATGGGCTAAGGCTTTCCCTCACGTAGCCTTTTGACATCAACTCAGATACTTGCCTTTGCAACTCCTTAGTTTCTTCGGGGTTGCTTCGGTACGCTGGTCGGTTTGGAATGACGGCACCGGGAACAAAGTCTATTTGATGTTCTATGCCACGAATAGGTGGCAGCCCACTTGGTATTTCCTCCAGAAATAGGTCATCAAACTCCTGCAATAAAGACACAACAAAAGCAGGCAAATTTTGATCAAGGTAGTTAGTATTCAAGAAATTTTCCTTGTACATGAGCACAAGTGCTTCCTTTGCTGTCATTAAACTCTTTTTCAACTCTCTCTCTCTTTAGAAAGAATGCTGATTTTCCTTCCCTCATTTTGATCACACTCCTTTGCTTTTACCTCCATTTTGGTCTCTCTCTCTTTGGCTTTTTCAATTTTTCCTCTCAATAAAATTTGGTCTTCATGTATTTGTTTTGGAGAAAGTGGGGCTAAAGTGATCTTCTTTGTTCATGGGTGAACGTATACCGGTTGGTATACCCGTCATGGATCACTCGCCTATCAAATTGCCAAGGCCTTCCAAGTAATAAGTGGCTTATGTGCATTGGAACGACATCGCATAATACCTCGTCTTTGTACTTCCCAATAGAGAAAACAATTCGAACTTGTTTGGTCACCTTGAGTTCTCCTCCATCGTTGAGCCATTGTAGCTTATAAGGTTGTGGATGCTTTGTTGTTGCCAAGCCAAGTGTATCTACCATTAAGGTACTAGCAACATTAGTGCAACTACCACCATCAATAATAACAAAGCATACCTTTCCTCCAACATGGCAACGAGTATGGAAGATATTTTCTCGTTGTTCATTTCCTCCAACGGATTGTGCGTTTAGGCTTCTTTTGACAACAAGAACCTCTCCTTCCATGCCATACTCTAATTCTTCTTCTTCGATGGCAACATCTTCATTCTCATCCTCTTCTTGTTCCGATTCAACTTCTCCATCATCTCGAAGAAGCATGGTGTTGCGGTTCGGACATTGGCTTGCAATGTGTCCACGCCCCAAACACTTAAAACATTGTATGTCACGGAACGATTTGGAGAAGCGGTAGTCTTACCCTTGCTGGTTTCGCAATGGGCTTACTTCCTTCGGTGGTCCTCCTTTTTTTCGTGGGGACGGTAATGGAGGAGTCTTCTTGTATGAACTTTGCCCCCATTTTGATGTTGAACTCCCATAAGATCGTGGGCACCCTTTCTTTTGAGCTGTTTTTCCACTTTCATGGCCATATGCACCATGTCTTCCATCTCCACATAATGTTGCAACTCGACCACGTTCGCAATGTCCGGATTTAGTCCCGCTAGGAATCTTGCCATTGTGGCTTCTCGATCCTCGTCGATGTTGGCTCGAATCATGGACACCTCCATCTCTTTGTAGTAATCTTCAACACTTCGGTTACCTTGTGAAAGATTTTGAAGACGGTTGAATAACTCTCGATGGTAGTGGGTTGGAATGAATCGCCTTCGCATCACCGCTTTCATTTCATCCCATGTAGTGATAGGATGTTCTCCATTGCGTCTCCTACTTGATGTCAATTGATCCCACCATATTAGTGCATAATCCGTAAACTCAATGGCAGCGAGTTTTACCTTTTTAAGCTCTGAATAGTTATGGCACTCAAAAATGTGCTCAACCTTCTTTTCCCATGCAAGATAGGTTTCAGGATCCGCTCTTCCTTGAAAAGGAGGAATGGTAATCTTGATGTTGCTGAGATTATCGTCTACTCGTGGTCGAGCTCTCTGGCCTTGTTGTACCATGCTATGTTGGGATACTTGATCTTGCACATCATCTACTTCAACTTCTTCAGGATACTCCTCATTACCCTGATTAGCTTGTGAAATTTCAAGCTGGTCTATTCGTTCAATTAGGGGCTCCAATTGCTCTTGGATCATTTTGGCCATTGCTTGAAGCATAGCCTGATTTTGCAAATTGGGAACTCCTTCACCACTATGACCAGATCTTTGTGACATGTTAGATAAAGAAACAAAAGAAATTAAACCTTACTAACACAAAATCTCACCTTTCCACTCCAAAGAAAATGCACTCACACTCGTGTTTCACTCGGGTTAGGCTTTTCCCCTTAATGCACACTCATGCCTTTTACCACTCGTGCTTTATTTTCAAGTCCTTTTGGGAACTTCCTCAAGGCTTACAAGTGTCTCGTGGACTTGGGGCTGAAACAATTCTAGCTTGGTAGGAGAATGATGAATAATAAAAGGATAATGGCTTCAAAAAAAAGAATTACTAAGAATAGGTAAAGGAATTTGTAATTCAGCAATAAGAAATGATGTATTGTAATTTTTTAAACAAGAATAGATTGCTCCCTCCCTCTTTAAGATTTTTTTGATTTTTTTTTTTTTTTTTTTACTAACACGGAGAGAGAAAAATAATACGCTTACTGAATCGTCTAGGCTCTGATACCAAATGATATGATCTCGACTATGAGTTTTGAATCATATATATGAATGCCCGATCGTGATTCTAGTAAGAACTCTGCAGTGCTTTGAATGTATTCTGAAATTACTCAAACAACAATGTAAGTAGAAATAGATAAATAAGAAATAGAAATAATGGGATGAAAGATATGTAGAAGGGGTGTAGGAAGAGTGATAGTTGTGATTATGGAAGAAAAAAAAAAGATGAAAATGTAGGTGAAGATGATGGGGTGTTGGCGTTAAGATGAAGAAATTCAAAGGATGGATTGTGACCCCCTAACTATAAAGAGTTAGGAACCAGCAATATAATAAAGTGGAAATGAAGTGGTAGGATATGGAACGTGACCCACTAGCTATAGATGAGCTAGGAACCAACGCTATAACAAAAGGGAATGGATGAAGACTACAAGACTAACTTGAAGCCGATAAAGTTCCACAAGAGAACAAGAATGAAAGCAATCTTTCAAAGATGTTTTATATATTCAAAGTGTGTCTTACAATGATCCTAAAGATGCCTATTTATAGTAGAAGTAGGCAGAATATGAAAAGGTGTTACAAGAAAGATGAATGCTCATCTTAATGCACTTGAATACACATGAATGCTTTGTCCTTTCTTCTCATCTTCAAAGCTGATTAGTTTAGACAAATTGAGGTTGAATTTAGTCATATTTTCGTCCAAATTAAGAAGGACTCTTGGGCTGCCTTGTTTTGCTATCATATGAAGAGAAAGGGGATGAATGTGGACAAGGATGAATGTAGACATCCTTGCTGTCCAGCTTAAGTGCAACTCTTCATCTTCCAAGCTGATTAATATAACTTGAATGTCATAAAAGGTGAGTTTCATCCAGCCTTCATTTCATGTCTCCTCAATGAATTTTGAAACCCCACTTGAATGGTGATAACATCAACCTTGAATGCCTTGAATTTGCTGAATTAAGATGGCCATCAATTGCTTGTCTCTTGGTAGAAGATGAAAGAACTCTTCCTTGGCTCAAATTCATTCAAATCATCCATGCATAAAATTCCCGTAATAAAAATTTCAGCCTGCACTGTCTTCAGTAAATCATTCGTATCTCAAGCTCCCGATATCGGATTGAGGTGATTCAAAAGGCATTGGAAAGCTAAGAGATGGAGGAATAACGTCCAATTGATTTCTGGATCCAAACACGTCTGTATCGCATCCAGAATTGGAAGACATTCTGCTGATATTCTTGCATCTGGTAAAACCGTTCATCTTCCCTCATGCACCTAGACACAAAGGTAAACTTTATTCAATCTTTAATTGAAAACATGCATGTAAACAATTAAGAGTTAGTTTAATAAATGAGCTAGTTTGATGAATGAACTAGTTTAATTAATGAACTAACTTTATTCAATGAACTAATAATCTTGAATGAACTAGTTTAATCAATGAACTACTTAGTTAAATGAAGTGTATAACTAAATGAACTACATGTTTAAATGCAACGCATGCTTTAATGAACAACATGTTTATTGAATGCAATGAATGTTATGCAAACTTTAAATACTCATGCAAATTCATGCATAAGCAAAGTAAAGTGTTCCTCCCTTATTATTTCTTCTTTCTCACGTCCCAAGCTTGATGTAAACATATTTTCCATGGCTGCTTGGAACTCCTTGGCCCTTGCTCGAGTAATGGGGCCACCTGGGTACTTCTCTGGGTCTTTGCCATTGACGTTCATATCACCTTTGAGGAGGGAGGGGATGATACGTGTCTGGCAAGGCATATGCGAACGCTCAAACCCCCTGCGAACACTTGACAACTTGAGGACTTACGAAGACTCTTTGAATGGAATCCTAATCCGAGGAAGAATCCTTTTGAAGAGCAGGGGAATGATACGAGCATGAGAGAGGTCAAAATAATCATCTTGGAAAAGAAGTTGAAACTGCTTTGCACAAGTCAGAAACGTTAGTAAACTTGCGACGCATTTTTGGATGGGATCCAGGAATTTTTGGGTCAACATGTCTTCTTAAAACTTGTTCGTCTGTCAATTATCTTTCCAACGTATCTTGAAAATCCTCAATCGGACATATAGAACTCAAGATACGTCTATTTTAGCGAAGACAGTGCATGCAGAAATTTATATACGGGATTAATAAGGGATTTTTGGATAATTACGAATTTTCAAGATTTTATTTGATTATTTATAATTTAAATCAATATAGGAATCTGCAATATCTATTAGGTTCAGATTTATTTAATTAGGATTTTATTTTTTTGCATTTATTTATTATTGGAAGTTACTTATGTAATTATGAGATTAGATTTTAGCATTTATCTATTGTATTTAATTCCTTAAGTTTAGTAGGATTAGAACTTCTCCAAAGCCTATATACATGAGGCTTCACCCACACTGTAATTCGGATTTCATTGATTAATAAAAAGTTCTCTTTTGAGATTTTTGTATTCTTTGAGTACATGTTTGCAAGTGTTCGGTAAACTTGTCTACAAGCCATCTTCAACATAAGATCATCGAGTTCTTGTGAGGGAGATCATCTTCACACTTCTGCTTGCCTAGGTAATTGCATTTAGGAGGGTGGGTTAGAGCCGTTTGAGGTTGCTTGCTTAGATAGTTGCATCTAAGGGGGTGCCGAGGACAACTATCAATTCATCACGCCATCTTCACATATCCAAGCTTCCTCCATTGACGCCACCACCATAAGCAAATTTGAATTTTTAGATTTGTTCTTTATTTTGGATTGTTTTTTTCTTTATTTAGATTTGTGCTACTCTATCATTTGGCATCAGAGCCAGGTCCGATTCTTTGGGCTATAAGAATGTTTCATTGAGACAAACCGTGCACAAAACAACATGACAGTTCATGTTTTACTTCTCGAGGAAAGTCTCCCTTAACTGAACCAAACTTTAGAATACCTTATTTTCATGGAAAGTATGATCTTGATGGTTATTGTGATTGGGAATATCGCGTTGATCGCCTGTTTAATTTCATTGGATATCCCGAGGAAGATCAAGTTCCATTAGTGACCCTAAATTTCAAGGATTACGCCTCACTTTGGTGGAAATCATTACAGCAAAATAGACGTCTCAATAGAGAAGCCGAGATAAGATATTGGGCAGAACTCAAGAATTTCATGAGAGAGCGATTCGTTCCTATCCATTATCAACAACAAGAATCAACCACACACACTTTGGCCATACCAGACTTCAAAATACCTTCTTTTCAAGGTAAGTATGATCCTGATGGTTATTGTGATTGGGAATATCGCGTTGATTGCTTGTTTGATTTCTTTGGATATCTCGAAGATGATCAAGTTCCATTAGTGGCCCTAAATTTCAAGGATTACGCCTCACTTTGGTGGAAATCATTGTGGCGAAATTGACGTCTCAATGGAGAAGCCGAGATAAGATCTTGGGCAGAACCCAAGAAAGTCATGAGAGAGCGATTCGTTCCCATCCATTATCAACAACAAGAATCCTCTTTATTTGTAGTCGAATCATCGCCTGTACAGCAGATTAATGAACCACCATCGGTGTGTCATGTAGAAAAAGAGGTGAACACCACACCAGAGACGATGATAGTCCCACAAATGAACCATCCGTTCTCACCATGACTTCACAAGATATTTCGTGTGAGGACGAAGAAGAACAAGATGATGCACAATCATAAAATAATGTACTTGCATGTTACGAAAGTAAGTGTGATTCTAACCCTTCATTTAATTATTTTCCTATCATTATGTTAGAAAAACTTCCTCCTCTACAGAAATTATATTTTGATGATATTTTTTGTGAGAGAAATTGAGTACGCGAGTTATTTTATATGAAAAAGTTCTAGAGTTAAGATGCCGAGAGCAATAAAAGTCCAATTAATGGCCCAATTAAGGTGAGTGAAAAGAAACAAGAGGTAAAAGTAGATCCATGTCCAAAAGATAAAGACGAGAAAAAATATAAAGAGAGAATTTTTCAGCCTAACCATAACATCCTTGTTTCGAGTGGTTTTGAGTTATTTTTCCAGGACTTTGTTAAACCATTGCGAAGTGCTCAATTCGATCAGTCCACTTATGGCAAAGATTCCTTTGTGCTTCCTGTTATTTCACGTCCTTCTTTTTCTGGCTTGGATTAAAGGACGAATCCCTTTGAGGAGGGAGGGGATGATACGTGTCTGGCAAGGCATATGCGAACGCTCAAACCCCCTGCGAACACTTGACAACTTGAGGACTTACGAAGACTCATTGAATGGAATCCCAATCCGAGGACGAATCCTTTTGAAGAGCGGGGGAATGATACGAGCATGAGAGGGGTCAAAATAATCATCTTGGAAAAGAAGTTGAAACTGCTTTGCACAAGTCAGAAACGTTAGTAAACTTGCGACGCATTTTTGGATGGGATCCAGGAATTTTTGGGTCAACATGTCTTCTTAAAACTTGTTCGGCTGTCAATTATCTTTCCAACGTATCTTGAAAATCCTCAATCGGACATATAGAACTCAAGATACGTCTATTTTAGCGAAGACAGTGCATGCAGAAATTTATATACGGGATTAATATGAGATTTTTGGATAATTACGAATTTTGAAGATTTTATTTGATTATTTGTAATTTAAATCAATATAGGAATCTGCAATATCTATTAGGTTCATATTTTTTTAATTAGGATTTTATTTTTTGCATTTATTATTAGAAGTTACATACCTAATTAGGAGATTAGATTTCAGCATTTATTTATTGTATTTAATTCCTTAAGTTTAGTAGGATTAGAACTTCTCCAAAGCCTATATACATGAGGCTTCACCCACATTGTAATTCAGATTTCATTGATTAATAAAAAGTTCTCTTTTGAGATTTTAGTATTCTTTGAGTACGTGTTTGCAAGTGTTCGGTAAACTTGTCTAGAAGCCATCTTCAACATAAGATCATCGAGTTCTTGTGAGGGAGATCATCTTCACACTCCTGCTTGCCTAGGTAATTGCATCTAGGAGGGTGGGTTAGAGCCGCTTGAGGTTGCATGCTTAGATAATTGCGTCTAAGAGGGTGTCGATGACAACTATCAATTCATCATGCCATCTCCACATATCCAAGCTTCCTCCATTGACGCCACCACCATAAGCAAATTTGAATTTTTAGATTTGTTCTTTATTTTGGTTTATTTTTCTCTTTAGTTCGATTTGCACTCCTCTATCAGATAGTTTAGGACTTGAGAATTGAAATAACACTAAAAAGTGTGACCCAAACCCTATAACGGTCTCTAAACGAAATAAGGATCTTGACCCACTAGTTAAGTAAAGCTAGGAACCAATGATATCAACGGTCTTGATTCAACAAGCAGAACTTGAAGGATCGATAAAGTTCTCAAAAGAACGAAAGAGATAAAACTCGCAATTTTTCTTGAAATCAAAGTGTGTCTTACAATTGAAAAACCAGCCTCTATTTATAGGCTTTACAAAATAAAGTGATCAGCCAACATTCCTAGGAGGTGTGAAGGGATAATAAATAAAAAAAGCCTTGAAATATGTGCCTTTGCCACCCAATGTGATCATAAGCAAGCATGTCAATTTCCATGTGAATGTAAGCAAGCATCTCAAGCAAGCACTCAATTCCCATGTGAACGTAATCAAGCACCTCCAAAGCCAAGCAAGCATCTCAAGCAAGCACCTCTCCAATAGTCATAATTCTCTAAATCACCCTAATGACGTCTCTATTCATTGTCCTTGCATAACACCTGTAAATACGAGAAATTTGATCAGAAATAAAACAAGGTAATAATGATGCATGCTAAATATAATAAATATATGGTATATGATTCAATGAACTCTAGTGCTGTAAAATAAACAATAAACATCATAATAGAAAACATGTGCATACTAAAACTATAATAATCAAATGGAACATATGCATCAGAAATAAACATGCAACACGTTGCATGGACTCCCTTTCACGTTGCAGGGCATTGGTTCAACTCAGGGAGCTTCAATAATCTTCCATGCATGATTACACTTGTTGCTGACTGCATCTCCAAATTTCCTTGTCTTTGCACGAGTAATGGGGCCTAAGGGAAATTCCTCCGGGTCTAATGGTGGTGGTGACGCCATGATCTCATCATCCCCCTTCTTGAGAGCGATTTGTCCTCAAAACGTTACCTTGCTCAAAAAGAGATACGTTTGAAACATTAAAAGTAGCACTGACACCAAACTCTCCCGAAAGATCTATCTTCCAGGCATTACCAATGATCTTCTCCAATACTTGAAATGGCCCATCCCCTCTAGGCAATTGCCGGGTTCAAAGTTGACTCGCTTTTGCCTTTATTTGCTTGTTGTTCATATTGCTTTGTTCTTTTCTCAATGTTCTCTCGAACCTTTTGATGAAGCCTTTCCACGAATTTAGCCTTGTTTTTCCAGTCCAGGTTTAATGCTTGATCAATGGGCAAAGGTAACAAATCTATAGGAGACAATGTGATACATGTACCACAAGGCAATTCCGAGGACAAGATGGACTTACTTTTCCACTTGGCCCAATAACCTGACCCAAGTCTAAGCTAATCAAGGACAAGCTCAATTCGACCGTCCAAGTATTCGTGAGCCAAGGATTACAAGCTGCCATGAAGAAAGAAGAATTTCTTGAAGGAAGTCCACACTTAACATCCTTCAAGAATAATTAGGTCACAAAAACTCAACTTGCTGCACCTTTGGAGATGGATATCCATGAGCCTTTAGATGTCCATTAATTAGCCCTTTTTTATTGTAATTAGACCCAATACTTGTTACTATAAAAGATTGGGTCAGATTTTTATTTTTAACCCAAATTAGGATTTACAAGTGTTTTTAGGCCTAGTTAGCTTTTTAAACAGCCCACACATGCCTCCTTGCCCAAGAACCAATTTCTTATCATCTAAACCAGCCCAAATACCCTTAAATTCGTCCAAATAAAGGCCCTATCAACTTTTACTTGCTGCCCAATCAAAACAGCTCTTATCAGCCCATTACTTGATACCCAAGCAAACCAGCCTTCATCAAGTTTACTTGCTGCCCAAGCAACCAGCCCTTATCAGGTTATAACTTGCCTTATCACCCTATCCCTTGCCACACAAGCACAAGGAGTTTAAAGGCTGTTATTTTATTATTTTTTTAATTAGATTAGGTTTTCCTTGTTTTAGTAGAAGTTAAATTACTTTGTCTATCCTTCACCTATAAAAGGATGAAGCCTCCATCATTTTAAGACAGATTTTCTTTGATTTATGAAATATTTAGTGAGTTTGTTTTTGCAAGTGCTGATTACTTGTGCCTTCGAAATCTTCTTCAACATAAGTTTGACGAGTTCTTGTGAGGGAGATCATCTTCACACTCTTGCTTGCCTAGATAATCGCGTCTAGGAGGGTGGGTTAGAGCCGCTTGAGGTTGCTTGCTTAGATAATTGCATCTAAGAGGGTGCCGAGGACAAAACAACAACAATAAATCGCAAGCCATCTTCACCTTCAACCTTCACACCATCTTCCATAATTCCATAAACAAAGCTGGAATTTTCAGATTTGTTTTACCTTTCTCTTTCGCAATCTTTTTTAATCTTTTTATTTATATTCTTATTTCTTATCATCTAATCCTTCATCTTGTCTTTTTTTCTTTAATTATCCAGCCCCGAATCTGAAATTTTCAAGAAACCCCCAACTAGTTTCTCTTGAATTTTCAGATCTGCCCATACTTTTCTTGATTGAGTCAGAGCTCCTAGTTCCTGCAACAACTTGATTGAAGGCTTCCAAATCCAAGATTGCGCTACTCTATCATTTGGTATCAGATTTGGGACGATTCTTGGCAAGAATTTTGGCGTTTTTGGGTGAAAAACTCGAAAATTAGGGGAAATTCGTCAAAACCAAACGAGTGATTTTTGAGCTGAAACTTTCCAGATCAGATCTACACCATTGGTGGAGTCACCACACAAAATTTCAGAATTTTTGGATTTCGGGAACACCTCGAACGAAGTGGATAAAGTTTCAGCCAAATTAGGGTTTTCTCCCTTCTTTAATCCTATTTTCATTATTTTTTTTCTTCAATTTTCGTTATATTCAGTTTATTTACCTTGTAAAAAGAGATAAAAAAATAAAAAAGAAAAGAAAAGAAAGAAAAGTGAAGAAAAGTGAGAAAGCTTATACCTAGCCACCAACCACCATCAAGAATCATCAAGATCACCATCATCAACCACCACAAGCATCACATTGAAGTGGATTCAACATTGGATTTCTTCCTTCAAGTTGTTTCTGGGTTTTGGGGTTATCATCTTTCTCTACTAATTTTTTTCTATTCTTAGTTTCTTAAGTTCCTTTGTTTTGCTTTTTCTTTCTTCTATTACGCAATTTAACACCTTCTCTTTTCTGGTGTGAGTAGGACTAAAAGTTGCATTCCAATCCTTCTTTCTTGCAGCTATATTCAATTGGTGTCAAGCCTTTCATTGGACTCCTAGTACAATTAGGACTCATTGTTAGGATTAAACTCTGATTGTAACTTGTTGACTTGTGGCAGGAAGGTCTTTAAAGAGCACAAGATCGGTTTACTTGTCTCGCTAAATATTTATTTCTTGGAGTGTTTAGTGAGATTTCTAGTTTTCTTTTGCTTTTCATCTTTTTAAATCTGAGTGTTTCAGGATGTCAAAAACGAGTAACGACGAAGAACCACATGAAGTGACTCTTCAAGAAGTTTTAAATACTCTCAATAAACTTGAACGGATTGTAGCCTCTTTGGCAGCCAAAGCTAAATTCAACCGTCCAAGGATTTGTAAGCAAAGGATTGTAAGCTGCCATGAAGAAAGAAGAATTTCTTGAAAGAAGTCCACACTTATAACATCCTTCAAGACTAATTGGGTCACAAAAACTCAACTTGCTGCACCTTTGGAGATGGATATCCATGATCCTTTAGATGTCCATTAATTAGCTTTTTATTGTAA